>JAURVB010001516.1:0-23201 GCA_033002965.1 Piper betle | reverse complement strand
GCCAAAAGGGTCATGAGGTATCTTCAGAAAACAAAACATTACATGCTCACATATCGGAAATCAGATCAACTTGAGATCACAGGATATTCTGATTCCGATTTTGCTGGATGTCAAGATAGTCGTCGATCCACTTCTGGCTATGTCTATCTACTAGCTGGCGGAGCTATTTCTTGGAAAAGTGCTAAGCAGACACTCATAGCTTCTTCCACTATGGCAGCCGAATTCATAGCTTGTTATGAGGCATCCAATCAGGGAATATGGTTGCGGAATTTTGTCACAGGGCTGCGTATTGTTGATAATATTGAAAGACCACTTAAGATATTTTGTGACAATCAGTCTGCAGTATCATATTCAAATAACAACAGAAGCTCATCTAAATCAAAACATATAGAGATCAAGTTTCTTGTTGTGAAAGAAAGAGTTCAGAGTGGTAAAGTATCAATAGAACATATTGGAACAAACTCCATGGTTGCGGATCCGCTTACTAAAGGATTACTACCCAAGGTCTTTCATGAGCATGTTGCTCAGATGGGTATTGTATCATTTGATGATATGTTACTTTAGTGGGAGTTTGTATTGAACTGCAGTATTTTGGTTTAAGGTTCACTCTGTTTTAGTATTTTGGTGATCTCATAAGGTTGGACCAGTTGAAAATAGGCATGTTCAGATCAAATTACATGTAATTTTCATGCTACACATCCATACTTGATCTATGTCATTTGATTATGTTGGTGTATGTGACCATGGAAGGTTTAGTTACGCTCAATGTGACGAAAATCGCCTTGATCCTATATTGACATTGATTAATGGACGAGATTGTTATTTTGGTATAATGACATATGTTTGGAGCTCATAAAGTTATACAATTATTTTGTGTATATATTAAGTCCAAGTGGGAGATTGTTGGAAATTGGACATAAATATATACATGAATCAGGAATTGTATCATATGTTATTATATAAGGTTGGCTAAATTAAATTGATCTACTAAAGTTAAGGGTTATGAGCCATAAATTAAAGTGTGGAATTTAATGAGAAAAGTGTGGAATTTAATGTGTAGATACCTTTTCATAAATTCTCTTTCGTAATGGGTGGAATTGAATTTATGGAACTAAGGCTATAAATAAGGAGGTTATGGTCCCTGAATTCATATCTGGTTTTCGTTCTGGTATCCCATTGTCCAGAACTTTGGTTTAGAAAACTAGTCTTGAATTTGGAAGATCCAAAACCTAAGTGATCAAGACTCTGATTTCTTTATGGCTTCAGGTACGCTTCCGCTATTTTATTTATCTAGTTTAATTTCTCTCGATAATTTGATATGAAATCTAAATAAAGTCTAACATTGTCTGTATGTATTCATGCATTTGTACAATATAAAAATTATAAAAAAATCATAGTTAAATATTGTTGTAAACATGATTATAATTTGACACACAAGCATATATAATCAAGAATGGACATATATACCTCCCCGTAGTTATTCTAACTATGCAAGATGTCGTGTCATGCACGACTTATATTACAGATGATAAGTTTTAATTTTATAAATAAAATCATCTTGAATAATGAGGAGACTATAATAATTTAATATTTTAGATTTAAACTCCGATTGACTTTAAAAGTAGATCCTAATTAAATGAGATAATAAACTATAGTAATTTGATTTATTATTTTAAAATTTTCTTGTATTTTGATAATTGGTTAAATGTCTTACTTTTAATTAGAGGTCAATATTGGCTTATCTTTTATTAACAGGAGTATGTATCCTCGATAGCAATGGGATCCACCCAAAGCTTAAAATATCATACTGGTTGCCATACTGGATATATAGATGACAAAGGTGTATTTGGCTCCACCGGGATGGACAGAGTTTAAATACTTTGATTTTAGACAAAATAATTGAATTTTAGAAAAATAACAGTTCAAAAAACCGGATGCAAATTAAAATAGTACAAAGATGTAAAGTGTACATCGGATTTAATTTAGATTTAGATTAAAAATAAATCCTAATTAAATGAGAAGATAGATTATAGTAATTTGATTTATTATTAATTATTTTTTGTTGTATTTGGATGATTGGCTAAATCTCCTATTTTTACAAGTATTAAGCTCTCCTTTTATTAATAAGATTATATATCCTTGATAGCAATAAGATCCACCCAAAGCTTAAAATATCATAACGATTACCATACTAGATATATAGATGATAAAGGTATATTTGGCTCCACCGGGTTAAACCACGTCAAAATACCATGATTTTAGACAAAAAGACTGGATTTTTTATAAACAAAGGTTCAAAAAACCAGATGAACATTAAAATGGTACAATGGTGTAAAGTGTACATCGGATTTATAGGGTTGGACCGTCTAGTACAATACATTGTCGATATAATATTTAAAAATATGGATCCATTTAATAAAGGTGTGTGATGGGGGCTATTAAGTGTTTAAGGCTATTAAATTTCTGGGAAATGAAAATATCAATTGTAATGTCATTTTTTTTAATCGTGTTGTCATATTACGGTCAGTGCCCACAGTATGGACCAAAATGACATTATTAGACTATTGTTATAATTTTGATTTAGGATACTATAGACAAATTTTTAATCAATGTTCTAAGATTAAACTATTGATTAAGGGGTTCTAAAAAGTTTATTTTTATTGGAATACACTTGATGCTTATTAATAATGTACATATCACATATGAGCAATGACATACCTTAGGAGGTAGGAAGCTTGGGATAGGAACAGCCTAACAGGCGATCCACCAAAGCTCTGTTCCATGTCTTGGTGCAAAACATGCTTGACCCTCTTCTCCGGGTAGAGTATTTCTTTCAATCTGTTAACCTAAATACTCAAATCAAATACATCATATATGTAAAACCCGACCCGGTGTTTTATGTATGGTTTGTTGTTAGCATAATCTGAGCAACACGCGGTGAGTCCGTTTGATGAATCTGGTGCTTGAAGTATCTCTGTGTGTTGTTGTGGGTGTAGTCATTGGCCGTGGCCACGATTAAATTTTTCTGTCAGCCCCAATTACCAAGCCAAAGGTTTGTATTCTTTTTGGTTGTGTTGTGTAGAGTCGGTTCACACGTGCTTCGTGTGTCGCGCTTTTAAATCACGTTAAGCTAAAGACATGTCATATACATTTCGGGCGTACCTCCCTCCCCCTCTCTCTCTCTCTCTCTCTCTCTCTCTCTCTCTCTCTCTCTCTTTTCCCCCTTCCTTTCTTTTTGTTTTTTTTCTTTTTCCTTCTTCCCCTTTTTCTTTTCATTTTCCTCCCTCCCATTTTTTCTTCTTTCCCCTTTTCTCCCTCACTTTTTTTCTTCTTTCCCCTTTTCTCCCTCCCTCCTTTCTTCTTCCCCCCTTTTTCTTTCTTCCTCCCTTTTTTCTCCTAGCTGACCCAATAATTAACCAAACATTATTAGATTAATTTAATAATAGAGTAATCGATAATTGACGTCTAAGTTGACTGATATATTTTAAGTTCTATAGATTTAAAGTCTTTAAGGCAAATTTATCATCGGGGTTAAGTTTAAATAATTGACCAAAATTTTAAATTACTTTTCACAATTTTATCAAGATCTTATTCTTGATTATTATGTCAAATATCTCAGATAATTTGCCCTGAATCTTTTGGGCAGTTTAATATCACTTACTAGATTTAAATACGAGGGTTGAATCTCAAAAATGATTTCATAATGCACAAAGATGTCTCATTTTCTATATTTACTTTTATAGAATCTACTCAGTACGACGATATGATCAACATGTGAATGATGTGTGATGTGATATGCATGTGCGTGTTTAATTTTTTGCCTTGCATGTCATACCATTTGTTGCATCTAGGACTATCCATATATTATTGTACACACGTATCATACATGGTTTGAGTAGTGGTCTACAATTGCTAGCCAGTGTAGAGTTGAGCTCACCAAGCTAGGATGTGGAGCTTGCCTCACAGGTTCGTTAAGACACCTCTTTTCTTGATCTGCTACTTGGCTTTATTGTGGTTTTGTTTTATACTATAGAACGTAATTAGTAGTGTTTTATTGGATTGTACTATCTACAGGTCATTTAATCGATTTTTTAGATTAATTAAACTTAAAGATTAAGATCCCTTGATGAGTTTTCGAAAGATGAAATCCAGCTTAAAAGTTGCTCTAGTGCTATTTATCAGCCCTTTCTAGGCCTAGTACCTATTTATGATTTTTGGATTTTCTATGCACACATGATGGTTGGAAGCGTGCCACCCACCGAGGGGCCGGATTGGTAACCATTTGTTGTACTCGGTTTTGGTGTTAATTTATATGTATATGAGTTTTATTACCTGCTAGTAGTGTTTATATCTTGCATGTGCATGCTTCTCGTTGGTTGTATCGAGATCATGTAATGTTGGTATGACTTCTTGTTTAGTGTATCCAAGATATGGTGGTGATTATAGTTTAGGCCCTATTGGCTATAGTACTAGTATGTTACTATCGAGTATGTCTGGTTCATGTTCATGTATATTTCAGTGATTATGATTAGTTGCTAGTGGCCATATTTTGGTATGATGATGTGGGTTTTGAAAAGTTTTTTTTTAATTTCATGACAAAGTTTTCTATAGATGATGAGTCGTCCATTTGCCGGTTTGGATTTATTTTCCGTAGTTATTTTCGAATTGGTAATCTTTTATTACTAACGTATGTTTTTTATATAGTGTCGTGCTACAGGTTTGGTTGGTGAGACATAAGGATTGAGAATAACTCATGGAATGGCTAGCCTGGTTGTTGTGTGTGTGGCTTGCTCATGTGATGTGAGGCTAGTGGGCCGTTGATGGAAATACTATGTGGGGGGCTAGTGAGTCGCATAATAAGAATAGTATTTGGGACTAGTGAGCCATTTTGAATCATGTATAAGAGCCTATGGGCCTTTGAATCATGGAGTTGCCCTATCTTAGTATGTATGAAAATTATTATTACTAGCCTATATTGGAACTATTTTGTGGATGGCAAACTCTCAGGTATACATGTTTAATCATTTCGTGTTGAAATTCTCCAAGCCTCGAAGTCCTAGAACTAAAGGTTAAATAAATCCCAAGTATGTCTAAACATTTTAGTTGTGCAAGTACCCAGAGTGAAGAAGAAATATGGGTTGGAGTAGCTTCTGGCTTTGTTTTGTTGATTGAAGGGCCATGTGAAGAGTAGGAAAATCAATAGCCTAAAGAATGTAAATTTTGGTTGTAAATGATCTGCGATGTGTTGTGAACAATGTGGAACCCCTCTGAAATGTTTTTGTGTGATAAATGTGTGAAATGTGAATATTATGGGTTTGCTTTTGTTAAATACAAAATTATACATGTTTTTGAAATTTTTCTGCGTCCTAGTTACAGGGGAAACTCTCCTTGATTTTTCCCAGGATTTGAAGTTTCCTTTGTAAATTTAGATTCATATATGATGTCTTATTTGTATAAGCCTAACCCTAGGAGTTTATGAGTGTTTTTGGTGTGATCATGTGTGTTTTGGATGCACATTTAGATTCCCTCAAGCCTTTCATCTTTTAACACTTCAAGTGGTTAGGTATGTCCTATGGATCGGCTTTACATTTACGTTGAACAAGATTAGTGGTCCACAATTTAATACTTTGATTCATTTGTACTGCGAACCAAATTCGAGTGTTATAGTATAATTCTACGGAGGTCATCGTTTATTGCATCCCTTGTTTGTTATTTACATATAAAGTACTACAATATTCCATAAATAAAAAACTAAATTAAAGATATGTCATGTAGTCAAGAAAGATATATCTTTCTTGTTCAAGATCCCTTAATTGTGTTTTGCCCATTGGCACTGCTCTTTCTAATTCTATGTAACACCAAAAAAATAATCCACCCACTAGCAATTAATTTGTGTAATAATTCTGGCGAAATTAATGAAGAATAATTTTAAGATAAATTTAATACAATAATTTGTTAGAAAAGACCTAAGAAAATTGATTAAAAGCTCATGACATCATTGAAAATATTTTATGTACATGCAATTAATTAATATTATTAGCAAAATCCAATTTTGTTGTGGGGGTTCTTTCGGCCACTATGACCGAACTTTGATTTCTGAGGTGACTACTGAGTCTTAAGAAGGTATGTTTCCATATTTTATAATACCAAATTCTACAGGACAAAATAAAATCAACCCATCAAATATTATCTCAAATATATTCACCTTATCAGTATTTACATGATTTTACCAATTTGGATATAATAACCTCTTGCATGTACATTAATGGAAAGATAGCAAAGACAACCAAATGCATACCATCTATGACGAAAACAATGACGTCAATGGCGTCATGTCATTTTCTGGACGGCAATCTCTGATCAGGTTGTAAGAAGCGAGTGAAGCCTCTGAGATTGAGCTTGAGGTGATTGAAGAATTTGGAGAGACCATGGTCTTGGAGTTTGTAGTGGTGCATTTACCGAATAAGTGTTACAACCTAAGTGTATAACCACTTGTTCATCACCAAGTAAGACCCAAGTGTATAACCACCCCCGCCCCCATACCGCCCCTTTTCTCCCCCTGTTGCCCTTTGCTACCTCTTCTCTACCCCTTGCTGCCATTTTGGCCACTGCCTGGCTGTCACAGACCTCTATAGCCATGTGCCACCCTCCCTTCCTCTCGTCTCCCTCTTTCCTCCTCCTCTTGCTCTCCCCGCCAAGGTATGCTGTCTTTCTCCCCCATTTCTTTTTGTTCTTGCATGATCATGGTTGATTGCATGTAGAATCCCCAATTAGGCATGTAGGTAGCTAGATTTTCATCTCATCACCTAGATCTACCAGTTTTCTTACCTATTGCATGATCAAAATGTGATTTTTAATGTTTTGGATATTGTTTCATTAATAAAATATTCGTATTCGCCTAAATCTTGAAATCTACCACCTAATCTAGCTAATAACGGTCAAAATTATAAAAAAATTAAAACTTTGTAACTTTTGAAGCATGTGCAAGCAACCTCATTTTGCATGCTAGATTAGTAAATTAACTAAATAATTAAAATAATGATACTCTAACCCATGTTTCATTATAAAATTGATTTTGGTGTGAAATCCTAAGATAATAATTAACCTAATTTTCTTAATTAACTGAACATTTTTTAATGGTTTTCAATAATAAAATAAACCATAAATAATGGGGCGGGTGTGGCTTTAACTCGATATCTCAAGTTGCTCCGTCAAAGCTCGCCGGATCTTTACGATCCAATATTTTTCAACTTCTACTACTCCAAAGTCGGTACAACAAAACTATCAACAAGGTTAAGTTATACGTTAATCTATAATTTAAGCTACTATTCATAATTATACGGAATTCTCATTCCCGATTAACATCTCAAACACCTCATGATAAATTCTCTTAGTTCTTTGGGCACTTCGATATCTTAAGTTAGATTTAAGTATGCGGGTTGAATACTGAAATGTATTTTATAAAATATCAAAGTCTTCATTTTGACATCCTTATTTGGTTTATAAGAATCTAGTTATTTGCACGCTCAGCATGTGAATGTTATTGATGTGACATATAGTGTGTTTAATCTTTTTCTTGTATGTTATATCATTTGCCACATCTAAGATTATTTCCATATCATGGCACACATGCATCATACAGGGGTTTGAATAGTGGTCTGCATTGTTAGGTCGTATAGAATCAAGCTTGTCGTAGTATGATGAAGAGCTTTTTTAGGTTCGTTAGGACTCTCTCACTCTACTTAGCCCACTGCTTGGCTCACTTATTTTGTTTTCACATCGTAAGACATAGGTGATGGTGTTTTATTAAATCTCACTATCTACGGGTCATCTTAGTGATTTTTTAGATTAGAAAAGCTTCAAGGTTGATATTCCTTGATGTGCTTTAAGAAATGCTAGATCTAGCTCAAAAGTCACTTTAGTGCTATTTGAATTTAACTCTGCCCATGCCTTATACTTATCATGCTTTTTCAAATTTTTGGTGCACTCATGGTGGATGGGAGCGTGACACTAATCGAGGGGCCCAATCGGTACCCACCTATGGCACTTGGTTAGTAGTTAATTATGTGATCCATATTATTAGTATAGTACCTACTAGCAGTGTGTATTTCAGCATCAGTGTGTATTTCAGCATGTGTGTGCTCTCCGTTGAGGATATCCATATCATATTATTTTTCGTATATGATCATTTAGGCCTTATTGGCCACAAGCATGTTCCCATTGATCAGATTTTGTCTTATACATAGTATCGATACGTTACTATTGAGTGTTCTGGTTCGTGTGTGTGGATATCTCTGTGATGCCCTATCGACCTTATTGTGATTTAGATTATGTATGTATGTGTGAAGAAATTTTTGTTTCTTTTCAATTTTTTCGTAGATAACTATTTTATTCATTTGTTAGTTTCGCTGATTTTTCTCTTAGTTATTTGGGATTCAGTGACACTCATTGGTGACGCGTTTTATTATATCTATATAGGTCCATTTTCATGGCGTTGGTTGACCTAGGTGCACGAATCACAAGGATTCTTGGAGACGCTGAGACAAGCTCTGTGTTGCATTATGTTGCGGCATATTGTTTTTATTTCTATGTATCTCTCTCCCCCTTGTTTTGCGGAGGAGTTATTGGTTGTAAAGTTGGTGTGAATTGCAGGGCCTTGGGCCCTTTTTGAAATGCAAGCTAGTTTCAGTAAATATATTATTTATTCCTATTTGTTTTTCTCTATTTTGTAGACAGAATACTATGAGGCATGCGGGTCTCATCTATTTTGTGAAGGAATTCTCTAAGCCAAGAGTATTAGAACTAAAAGTTAAATAAAACCCAAGGTACGTTAAACCATGTCACTTATGTAGGTACCTAGTGAGAATAAGAAACATGGGTTAGAGGGAACGTCTAAGCTTTATTTTGAAGGTTGAAAGGCTCATGTGAAGACCAAACAAACTAACAGCCTGAAGAATGTGTAAATGTAATGTAAATGATTTGTGTTGTGATGTGAACACCTCTGAAATGTTCTCCGTGTAAAATGTGAAAGTTTGGAATGTTTTGTGTTTGATTTTATAATTTTTAAAATATTACAGGTTGTAAAAAAATTTTAATGTCCTAATTATAGGGGAGACTACCAAATTTTTTCCAGAAATCTTAGTCTCCTTTATAATTTAGACTTATTTAAGATGTCCAATTTGCATGAGCCCAACCTTATGTATCTTTGCATACATTTTACATTTTGTGTGTGCATTAGATTCCCTCATGTTTTCGTCTTCTGACACCTTCAATAGTTTTAAGTCTCTGTACGTCAGTTTTATATTTTAATAGGTTATGAATTAGCATCTTAAAGTCTATCATTTTGATCTGGTTCACGAGTGGGCCAAATCGGATTGTTACACTAGAAAACTTCAAATCCTTTTGAATGTTCAAATAATGGGCAGCCATTCCATATTCCACCAAGCTCTTTATATAGATCTTAAATTACTCTAATTTATTCTAAACCTTATCATAGAGTAATTTATCATGCAATCCACATGATTAATCTTTCATCATTAAAATCTAAAATGCTCAAGTCTGAGATGAGTCCAGATATCCAATATCTAAGAAGCCAATTTGAATCCGACACATTTCTATCTGATCCAAAATAGTGATTGATCAGATTTGGGTTTGGACTTTTTAGATATACAATATATTTAAAAATATTTCAATCGAATATAGATTTAGGATGATCCGACCCGTACCCAATCCTAAAAGGTGATATTTTAGTTAATCAGGTCAAATACAAGTTATGCGGATTTGGGTCAATACTAATATGGTAAATAAAATAGATACAATATTCGAATACGGGTTGGGATTCGGGTTGCATTCTCAGTATCCAACCGGAACCAATCCATAGCTTAAGCCATGATTGGGAATGGATCCCACTAGATCCGTGAGCCACTCTGGCCATGGTGTGGACAAATCTAATAGCTGCACTACTCAAGGCAGCCAAATTTGACCAATCCCGCAGCTTATGGTGGCCGATTTGGCTGCCCACAAGTCGGGCCCAATCTGGTGGCCCCAACGCCAACCACTTCGTCAGGGCCGTTTTGGCCATCAACAGTAGGTGGCATTTTTCTTCTGAGATACATTTTTTCATAAAAATGATTTGGAGTTGTGTTGGTTTTTTATAATGATAAGGATGATTTAGTTTTTATATGCAATTAAAAATTATAGCTTTAAATATCATACTAGGGATCAGGCCAGATTTTTGAACGACAGGCGGTATGCTTGGTTCAATTGGGTCTATCGGGGTTCAGCCAAATTTAATGTGTTTTATTGGATTTAATAGTACATAAATATATCATTCCATAAAGACATTGAATTGTTAAGTAATAATGGTATAATATGGTAAAAGTAACATTAATAAGACCTGTTTAAAGGCATTCACATCTTATTAAAGCCTCAATATTATTTTATACTGGTACTTTTTTATAGATTTTCTTTTAAATATAATAATACGTTTTTGTTTAGATTCTGTAAAAAGTAATTTATTAATGGATTTTGAATTCATAATTATTAATAGTAAACATTTTTGTATACAAAATATGGCACTGGATCGAGTGGTTAGTACACACTCTATATGCCCTCCACAAAGTAATTTGCGATGAACTCTCACATGAGTTGTGTTTCCCATTGCCAAGATAAGGGCACCACCCTCTTTCCCTCCGTATAACTAGGTAGAGACCACCCAAGCACCCATGGTTTTGATAATAGTTTTAAAAGTCACTTTGATTCCAAAATGTGTTTGAATCGACCACACTCTATGGCTGCTCGAGTCTAGGAAGGACTCCTTGATAAATTTTTTGATTGATTCCGTAAATCACCCCCGAGTCAAGTAAAAAAATTTATTAACATATTTTTTCTCCTACTTAAGATGAATCAATAGTTCAAAGCAGTATAGGCAATATGTTTATCAAGTTTAGGTATTAAAAGAGCAATAATTACTAATTTCATATATATTTTTACTCGTTGAATTGAAAAACTAATCTAAATGACTCTAAGTCGGCTTAGAATTAATTTTAGTGCTAGTGCTCCGTAACCTATTGAATCAAGTCTGAGTCCTGGAAATTTAAAGTTGGCTTTGACAAAGACAAGCTATAACCGGTGGTTGATGAAACTCCCCAATAATACTCTAATTTTTGGCATTTCTGGAATAAAAATAGCGTAAAAAAACCATTATGCTTGGTTTTTTTAATAAGAAGTGTTGGATCAGATCAGATTTGTTTTTATTACCCAGTTTTATTCGATTGGATTGGCTGACCTGATCGGGGTATTTATAACTATCAAAACCTATAATTTGGCAATTTTATCATTGTAAACAATTTCCTGGCTTATAGTTTCAAAAAGCTCCAAATTTTTCATGATTTTTATTTTTATTTTTATTGATTTCCAACTAACATTTTCTTTTTTATTATTCAACACAATATCTTCCTATTTAAATTCTGTAGATTATGATTTTAAACTATGCAGCAAGAATTCGATAAAATGCTCGCTTGCGTTGGAAAAAATACTTAAAATTCTCAAGTAAAAGACACCATTAGAAAAGCTGCAGATTATGGCATAATATGAACAAGTTTATAAGTTATATACGCTATTGTAATCGCTGATTATTATAGCAGTAAAAAACCCGTCTTAACAAAAGCATGTGATTGGCTGTCTTTAAGCACATAAACCACATTGCTCTTACAGCGGAAAGAAATAGATACCTGGCCTCACACCACAACACTTAGCACAATTATTTGTTATATATGTGTTGTGCATATATATAGTCTGAGTGCACAATTATTACATCCCACAACAATCCCAAAGATTAATATTTAAACTTAAAGGGTTTATACTTGGATCAAGCGAGTTTCATTTGATAAGAGATCACGCTGTCGATTAACAGGAAATATTGGGAGGTGATCATATATCAATTCAAATTGGTTGTGAAGAGAAGCTTATACAGTGGTTGTTGCTTGATGGCAGCATACAAAACAGGTAAGCACACAAGTGGGTAGATATAGGGAGATCTGGGGATTGTGTTTTTGATGAAGTGATGGCCAGAACAGAAGGAAACCATATGGTAGCCATGGAGATGTGGAGGAAGAGGAGGCCATAGAACAACTTATCAATTGCAAAAGCATGCTCATGGCGAGAGGTGAGGGTGGCAATGGACATGATGATGGTAGCAAGGGAGAAGGATATACCCACCAAGGAAGACATGGCGAATACTTTAAACAGCGGTTTGTTTTCCAAGAGGGGAAGCCTTCGGCTTGTTCGAACCCGCCAGGGACGGTAGCGGCAGTGACAAGAGCCACCATCGCAATAAGTGCAGCAAGCACTAGGAAGCAATGGGGCACATTGTTGAGCCATTCTTGAGCTTCCTTGTCCAAATCCTCGTGGGTTTCTCTGAAAATTTGTTGTGGTATTTTACCCTCGTTGTTGGCTTTCAAAGCCATGCGTGGAGGAATGGATTTCTTTGTATACTGAATATATATATATATATATATATATATATATATATATGGAAATAAGTTTCCCGTACTGCAACCATCTTGGCTGTGCTGCAGTTTGATTCCAACCGTTGGATTCAATCAAACGGCTAGAATCAAAACCCACCTTAAAAATAAAACACAGCCGGAGAAAGCGGTGTTTCCCGCTTCCTCTGTTTCCCACCGGCGAGTCGATCACCGCCGCACGCTGCACGCTGAACGGCCGGGGGCTCGCAGAAACCGCCGCCCCTCAAACCCCTTTGCCGCCTCCCGCCAACTTGCCTCCAAGATCCGCCGGCGGCCCCTGTTAGCCAGAAAACAGAGGGGCGTCTGTTTGCTTGCCTCAAGATCCGCTCCGTCTCCACCGCTGATGTCGTTGCCGCCAACGTCGACAGCCTCCTCGTCCCCCTCTCCCTCGGCGGCGACGGTGAGATCCGTTCGAACGTCGACGAGATCCGGGCAGAGGGGCTGTGGCAGTGGTGGCAAGGATGCGAGCCCTGTAGAGGGGCCGTTTGGATGTGCTGCACGGCGACCCCGGGCGTACGCCGTCCAGGCCTGGGGAAGAGTCGGGAAGGCAGCGAGTGGCGGGCGGCGAGGTCGCCGGTGGCATGGCCGCCGGTGGTGGGGCGGCAGCGGCAAAACAGAGGGGGAAAGAAAGGGCAATGGCAATTTTGTAATAAACATTTGACTCGCTCCCGACTTTGAATCAATATTACGAAATGAATTTAAAAAAATAAAATAAAATAATTTCGTTATAAAAATTTGACTTCCTCCCAACTCTGAATTAATATTATGAAATAATTTTTTTAAAAAAATATAATTTCGTAATAAAAACTTTAACTCGCTCTCGACTAGAGTCAATATTACAAAATACATCTCAAAAAATTTGAAAAAAATAAATTAAAATACCATAAAATAAAATAAACCATTAGAACTTGATTAATTTATTTTATGGTATTTTACTTTATTTTTTATATTTTTTGGGATATATTTTATAATATTGACTTTAGTCGGAAGGGAGTCAAGTTCTTATTATAAAATTGCCATTGTTTCATTTTTCTTTACCAACCCCATTTTCTCACCCCACCGCTCAATGGAAATTTTAATCTATTTTTTTTCATATTTTTGAGATATATTTAATAATATTGACACGAGTCAAGACCGAGTCAAGTTTTTATTTTAAAACTACCCCTCTCGAAAAATATGAAAAGATAGGGTAAAATACCATAAAATAAAATAATCCATTAGAATTCTATTATTTTATTTTCTGGTATTTTCCTGTACTTTTTAAATATTTTTCGGAATTTATTTCGTAATATTGACTCTAGTCGGGAGCGAGTAAAGTTTTTATTACAAAACTACCACTGCCATTTCCTTCCTAACTCGTGTTAACATTACGAAATAAATCTCAAAAAATATGAAAAAATTGATTAAAATACCATAAAATAAAATAATCTATCCCGCGCAAGATCGAGTCAAGTTTTTATTAAGGAATTATTATTATTTTTTAAATTTATTTTGTAATTAAAACTTGACTCGATCCTGCGCGGGATCGAGTCAACTTTTTTATTACAAAATTATCTTATATTTTTTTAAATTTATTTCATAGTATTAAAAACTTGACTTAAGAAATGAGCGAGTCAAGTTTTTATTACCGAATTATTTTATTTTTTTAAAAATTTATTTTGTAATTAAAACTTGACTCGATCCTGCGCGGGACCGAGTCAAGTTTTTATTTTATAGTATTGTATTTTTCAAAAAAATGTAAAAATTAATTTTGTAGTATTGACTGAGCTAGAGCGAGTCAAGTTTTTATTTTATAGGATTTTATTTTTAAAATTTATTTTTAATATTTATTTCGTAATATTGACTCGGGAGCGAGTCAAATTTTTATTACGAAAATGCCATCGCCCCTTCCACCCCGCCCTCCTCCCCCTGCCCCTATTTTTCGGGCCACCGTCGACGGTGCTGTTGGTGACGCCAGCGTGGGGTTGGGGGCGAAACGGGCGGAGAGGGGGAGGGAAACGGGACGTGGGGTACGGGGCAGAGCGAGGGCCACGTGGCGGGGCGTGGGGAGCGGCAAGGGGGGTGAAAGCAGGGGAGGGGGGAAGGGTGGGGGTGGGGCGGGGGGGAGGGGCACGGGGCAGAGCAAGGGCCGTGGGGCGTGGGGCGGAGCGAGGGCGGGGCGGGGCGAGGGGCGCGGCGGACGAACTAGTGAAAGCATGGGAAGGGAGGGGAGGGAGGGGGGAGATTTTCTAGCCGTTGGATTAAATCCAACAGCTGGAATACTGCAGCACAGCCAAGATGGTTGTGCTGCAGTACAACATTCTTCTCCTATATATATATATATCATTAGCAAGCGTAAGTACAAGAAAACAAAGCAGTGGCCACGGCAAAATCCGTCACTGATATGAAAGAAATTTGAAGAAAATTTTTATCATGATATTTTTCGGACAAACTAGAGCGCGAGTGACATATAAAGCTTGTAGATCTTTATTGTGAAACTTAAAATCCATTTGGCATAAATATATAATTGTATAGGATGAAGACAAGAAGATGATGAAGAGAGAATATTATTGATTATGGTAGTCTCATTTTAACAAATAAAAAAGAAAATAAACAGTTGTAAGGTAATAAGGACGTACTACTCATTCACAAGTTAATATCAAATGTACATCAATTGGAGGTAGGAATAACATTAAATATAAGCTTTTACCACATCTGCATTTATGCTCTGTATTAATGGATTGGGAGAAAATTGTATTCATAACATGGAATTTAAAAATTATGTTCAGTTAGTAGGTCATGATAGTATTATGATAGGGTGATATAAAGAAAAAACTTGATAATAACAAAACTTAAATATGAGGACAATATGACTCTTCTACACGAGGAAGATATTTATAAAATATTAGTGAATATTCACCACGGAGCTCAACCTGTGAGCCAGGGTGAGGTCCATTGAACACAAAAATTCAAACACTTATTTATACACTTTGAGAACCCTTTCTACATTATTCTCATTACTAAGTTTACATCCATATTTAATGTTACCAATTGATATTTTTTCGACTCTTCACTTACCAAGAAATTCTGAGAACATAATTAGTTTCATGTCTCACAATTCATAATTATTTTTTTGAAAATTAAATATTTTTTATCCCATAAACTTAATTTTTTAAAAAAACAACAACCGTTGTGATGATCAATTTAAAGACAATAAGTAGTGCCATGGCAACAACATTTATAATGAACAATCAGAGCATGAACATCTCATGCCCATAGACACGTACTTTCGTCTCTTAAATATGATACTGGGCAAGATTTCATGCAGGGCCTATATTAATTAGAGATAAACTCTCAATCAGATAGATTATAATCATATAATATTTAAGTAATAAATTTTAATATCAAAGATAAATTTTAATTGAATAAGAAGATGGGTTATAATGATTTTTGTTTATTGTAGTTTAATTGGTCAAATCTCCTACTTTTTATGAAGCCCAAATTTTAGTTCCATTTTCATTAAGAATAGTAGATATGAACTTCACATGGGCACTAGAGAGAACATCTTTATTGCCACCTTACTCTCCATTATATGTGGAGAAAGATATAATAAGATCTTCTCCATGTAATGGAGAAGATGATGGCGAAGTAGATCTTTCATGCTTAGAAGTGATACATATGAAAATGTTCCGACTGTTCGTTACACCATGAAAATGTGATAATCTACAGGAGAGTAAGTCATTATTTTTTTCCAAGCAACAAGCCTTTTCCTTTATATGAAGAGAACATGCAAGTTCATATCACGTAGTATCATTAAAACTAAATACCTTGTACCAGTCATTCTCTGCTTGCAGCAGGACGAGAAGGACTGTTGATGGTGTCTGGCTCTTCATATTTAGCCGCAAAAATGGAGTGCATTGTTTCCTTCAATGTCCTTCTATGAGCAATGCACTATCAAAGTCCAACAAGTATCTGAGAACGGGCTTTTGTCTTGTTCAGAATGGCCAAATGTGCCAAGTTTCGTTTTACTATCCACTGCACCAATGGCTTTACGGATCCGTTGCAAGCATCCTGGAGCCAATTTCAATCACTCCATTTCTCGCAGCAATCACAATGGCGCTTTCTGTTAAACAGTAATCATATCAACCAAAAAGTAGAGTTGAGCACTAAAATCAAACTATATTGCCTTGATCAGATGAGTGCATCTTCCACTTCTTTTAATGATAAAATCTCTAACCATATCATGAAATTCGACCAGACTCAATCAATACCTGGTACTATCTTTCAAAGTAGATGTGATATCCTCTCACCAGATTATATATAGTTAAATAAGGGCACTACCAAAAAAATATTGCTTTTGCCCGTGATAAATCATGGTGTATATTTAAAGTTGGTGTGAGCTATACTACCGTGGGGGAAAATAATATCCACAATATAATTCTGAAGACCGTTGGATAACATCTCAAATGTATATATATCCACGGCACTATAGTTCATGAATTGTATTGTCTTATAGTATATATACTTTGGAGATAGATTTTTTACAATTTTAAGATTATTACATAGGCAACACTTTTTACATGGCAGTATAGCCACGATAACTTAAATATACTTCACATCTTGTCGTAGACAAAAGTGAAATTTTTTGTAATGAGGTAGGGTACATGGACATTTTTGGATCATGCATTTATTAATTTTCTACATTCATCATGTAGTCAAATACGAAAACATTCAAATCTATAACCTAGCAAATGAAAATTAAATGATGTACATTGAAACTATGACCTCTAACCATTCCGGCTAAATCGCCAATTTGAATCCTAATAGAACACCCAATTCAGTTAAATCTTAGTTTAGGAGATCTACTAGTTATGTTTCTTAACTAATTAAAGATATCTTAGAACTTCTATATAATTGCTATTTGAAAGTTCTACATATGATTTTTTTAAGCACAATTGTCTAAATTGATTACGATTCAAAGTGAATTAATTGTGTTATAATTTGTTCTAAAATTTTTGTATATATTCTGTTGGGAGCGCTGATTCTACTTACCTAGATTTAAAGGGGTGGAAGACTTGAAGGTTGTGTAATAGCTTTGTAGGAAGATTAACTTGGTAAAAATAAAATTAATAACTTTAACTATTATAGAGGACAACTTGATATTGTACTAATATGACTTGTTTATACTAAGGAGCCTCAATTCATGGGCCTCACCTTAGCGTGAGACACTACAAAATAAAAAATAGAAAAACTTTTCTCCACATTTTTATCCTGGCCTTCTTTGGGCTATTTTTAACTACGAAGAAAAACTATAGATTGTTTTCTGTATTTAAAAATATTTGACAGTGAACATGTGTTAATTTTCTAACTCTTCTCTACCCCAAAAATTGTTCATTAATTTTAAAACATGGACAAAAGTGGAATGGAAAAAGTAGGGCGGAGAAAAGTTTTTCCACGTTTTTTGGCATGGACAAAAGTGTAAAAATTAATGCATATTTACCTTTAAAAATCTACAAATATAAAAATAAATATAGTCTTTTCTGCATTGTAAATACTGGCGTGGAGAAGACGCGGTGAAAAGTACCATTTTTCTCCGGCTATTTTTTAAAACTTGGAGAAATACCAATTTTTTTGTGGTGAGAATAAAAAGTTATATATAGACCTTGAGTTCCACCCTCTTCTACATTATTAGAATCTAGCTTGCTCCTCCTTCACTCTTCTTATTAAAGGCATCTCTTGAACCTTATAATTATAAAAGATTCAATTGCCTTTCACACATTTAAGTAGAAGAATTTTCTATAATTACATGAGACTTTAAACAATAATCATTATGCATTATCAAATCAGACATATTTGTCAACTCAAGTTAGCTTTATATAAAGAGCACCTATACATAATTATAGAATAGGATTTCAATAGTTAACAAACCTTTATCAAGCATATAACACAAAATAATATAGAGTAAAATCACTCACACCCCTTTCTTAACGTAAGGTATCACTTACACCATGCTTTTAAAAAAACGACCACTTATACCCCCTCATTTTAGAAAATGATCACTTACACCCTTCTTTTAAAAATATTGAATTACACCCCACCAATTCTAACACCATAAGTAAGGTGGTTAAATATTGCTGACATGGTTGAAGTTATACCATGTTTTAACTTTATTATGTGACAAATTCGAACACATCAAGAAAAATATATTTTAACACTACTTTTTAAAATTTTTATTTTATTTATTAAATATAAATATATAAACTCCAATATTAATGATAACAAGTAGTTAAATATTGAAGATTTCGCAAAAATAACTTAATGACATGGCAAACTCAGACACACCATCAAGAATAAAATATACTTTATCATCATTTTTCCAAAAGTAAAATTAACTATACCCTTGATACGACTTAACTCAATATTAAAGTATATTTTTCTTGATGATGTGTCTGAGTTAATTTGTCATGTCATCAAGTTATTTTTGTCAAACAATATTTAACTACTTGTTATCATTAATATTACAGTATATATTTATATTTAATTAATAAAATAATAAGTTAAGAAAACAATATTAAAATATATTTTTCTTGATGATATGACCGAGTTAAACATGGTCTAACTTTTACCATGTCATCAATCTTTAACCACTTACTAATGGTGTTAGAATTGAGGGAGTGTAAGTGATCATTTTATTAAAAGGAAGGGGTATAAGTGAACATTTTTTAAAAGCAGGGGTGTAAGTAATACTTTATGCTAAAAGAGGGGGTGTAAGTGATTAGATATTACTCGATGTTATGGTCCTCACCTTCCCTTGGTCTGTCCGGCAAATCATCATCTACATCCAGATAAATTTTATGACTACATAATATGCCACACCATCTTCAATTAAAAAACTGTATATTCAAGTAAGTTATAAAGAACTTTAAGTAATAGCACAAGAGTTTTACATATATGATTAGGGTTCTTGTATTTCACTCTCACCTCTAAAATCTGACTCTTCTTGATCTCAAAGGAGCTCTAATGAGTGACGTATATAATTTTCATATTGCCTATTGACTCCTTTCCAGAGTTGATAGACCACCCAATGCATCTTCTTTTGTTCAAAAAGCAATGATTTCCCTGTAAGAAATAAAACACGTTTAATTTATTGTTATGGGCCATGTCATTTCTTAATCAGGTTGAAGATCATAAGAGCATCTCTATTGATATATTAGATCTTATTTCAATAAGAATTGAATATGAGACTGACTTGGGAATCTAACAATATTACATCTACCTTAGAAAATTTTGTTTTCATAATTCCTACACTCCGCCCGTGACTAGCAAATATCCTAACATATGTTTAATCTAGCCGACTATCCAATATGGTCTGAGGTCAGCTCTGATATTATTTATAATGACTCGGCTTAAGTGCAAACTAATGATCATAGTTATTTTTAAAAAATAATTAAATAAATTGAAGATCACAAACATACCTCCGCTAATATACTATATTTTACTCTAGTGGATATTGGATGAAGAACAAACTAGGAGATCTTACATCCAAGTTAGATGTGTTTGTGTATAAGCACTCGAAGCTACACATATGATGATTTCATGTGAAAATTAAAAAGAAATTATCATTGATCTACGAAAAGCACTCTAAGATATTCATGTGAATGTTAATATTTCACCTTTTAAATGGTAATATTGTTATGAAATATTGTTTTCTCGTATATCATGCAATAGACTACATGTACATGTCTTAAAATTTCGGAAAGAAAAATGGACATTAAATGACATCATAATTTTTCCTCCTTTTAGTTCAGGAAGAGTTGTGGCTTGAATAAATAGTCACTCACTTAATTCATTTCTACATATATAGTTAAGTTCATGTTTGATTTCACTATAAAAAGATTTTAACTTTGCCCACAACACGATGGAGTATATTTAAGGTTATCGTGGGCTATATTGCCATTGGTGAAAGTATAGCCCACAAAATAATCTTAAAAACCATAAAGCAATATTTGCAAAATATATATACTCAACAACAATATAATTTGTGAACTATAATGTTGTGGATATATATATAAAGAGAGAGAGAGAGAGAGAGAGAGTTGTGCTACTATCCGCTACATGAAAATGCAGCGCATCAGCAGCACATTGAATCTGGGCAGCCGATCCAGATCCGCCGGCCCATAGTCGTCAATGCCCCCCCCCGCACAGGCACCCCGCTGCCAGCCGCCCACCGTCCGTGGGCACCCCGGCACCCGGCCTGCGGCCCACCCGCCGCCCATGAGCACCTGGGCACCCCGCCCGCCACCACCTGCTGCACGCCACCGCCGCCCATGACCCTCTCACACTGCCCCCGCCCGCGCCCACCTACCCCCACCCACTCACCACTGCCCCCTGCCCATGGCCCACCTGCTCCCACCCACTCGCCACTGCCCCCGCCCGCGGCCCCCACTACCGCCCACAACCACCATGCCACCGCCCCTGCCACCGCCCGGGCCTCCACCACTGCCGGCCGGCCACCCCGCCATCGCCCACGGTCACCACGCCACCACCCGAGCCAGGCTGGCCTCTGTTCCAACGCGACTAAATAAAAACTTGACTCGGTATCGACTCGAGTCTAGTTAATAAAAAATGACCCGGTCTCGACTCGAGTAAAGTAAACAAATAATTGGCTCCGTTTTGACTCGACTTAATAAAAATTGACCCAATATCGACTCGAGTCAAGTTAATAAAAAATGACTCGGTCTCGATTATAGTTAATATTCTTATAATATTTAAATAAATCAGAAACAAAATATAGGAGATCCTTCTTATATAACTTTCTTGTACATGATGAATACAAGTACAAACTTACAAGTTACAAAAGTGTGAAATTTGATTAAAGAAAATAACAATTCATGGTGACAAGTTACAAATTCGGAGCTATCATAGTCGTTCTGCATCACTGCTTTGACATTCACCATCACTGCGCTGACGCCCCTGAATAGACTTCACGACTCCACTTTCAGATGGAACAATTTTTTGCCTACATATTTAAAAACAAAACATTGAAAATAATCACAAAAAATATATATAACAAACATCAAAAGAAGGGTTTATTAGGCGACATTACCATGATACAATTGCAGGCCAAGTGCATTTATCATGCCCAACTCCCCGTTGATTACAACCATGGCATAGCCTATCTTTTTCCAAATAGTCCACTGCAAGTTCTTTACCACTCTTCCATCTTTTACCACTTCTTTTGTCATTGATTGTGCAGGTGGATGGACTTGTATTCCATGATGTAGTTGTATTCCATGATGCCAATCATCTACCACATCTTCTACCAATTTTTCTATCTCCAACAATTTTTTTCTTGGCGAATTCAAAATTTTTAGATGACAAATATGCCTTTTTGGCCCATCAATTAAATATGCAGTGCAATTCTCCCCAATTTGAGAATAACGTTTTGTTACAATCACTATGAAGTTCCACTCCCTCACCATCAAAAACAACTTCCTTTGTCATGTCAATTGTCTATCTCTTCATGATATACATTTAAGGAAAAATATCCCCCTCATTCAATCTAAGTACATATAGCAAATGTCTACATGGAGAACCTTCACTTTCTAAAAGTTGACAACTACATGTGCATCTCCTATTAGCTCCTTTGTAAGTAACACGTGCAACCAAATCTTTACTATTTCTACAACATGTTACATCATATTGTTCAACATCCTCCCCATCTAATTTCTTATGAGATGAGCAACAAACTATACTATATTGTAGTTCTTCTTGAAATTTATAAAACACTTTTCGAGTATAAACCTTTGCCATCGTACATTCCATATTGAATGGGGTGACCAATTTAGGGCTTTTATATGAATTTTCATGTGCTTCTTTTGCCTTGTTTAATCTCTGTCTTTTGATAGCTCTCTCATATCTATGTATAAACTCAATGAGGCTATTTTTTTTGTTCACATAACTTGAGTAAAATGAGTTTTGAGATTCACTTCGTTTTGAACTTCTTACATGAGCTAAAAATATACCTTTTGTAAAACTCGTGACTCGAGTCAGAGTTTTACGGGAGTGAACCAGTCAGTTCAACCGTCGGTTCGAGTCGAGTTAGCTTCATGGACCGCGAGCTGAGTTGAGGCCAGCTGTGACTTATGAGCGATGAGGGTCGTGTATGCTCAAGTGTACGATGATAACGCCTGAAAGATGATTAAAAATGGGTTATCAAGTATATAGAGGTATGCAGTATTGATTGTTATTTTTATTTGATCGTAGAATAGTTTTAGGCCGAATAACGCATTAGGACGCGTTGGATTATATTCAGGGGGGTTATTAGTTATAGAACATATCATTTGGATGTTGCTATGTTCGTTTGATTTTACGGGATTTTTCCCAAATTTTTTGAATTTGTTTTAGGATTTATTAGGAGATAGTTATTATTATTGACTCGAGTCGGAGTCGAATCAAGTTTAATTTATAAAAATGCCATCGCACGCCCCTTCATCTTCCCCGACACTTTCCCCTCCCCAAAACCCTACCGCCGCCATTGTGCTTGTCGCCGCCAACGTTGTACAGCCGTCGATCGACACCGCTCCGCCTTGCCGCGCCGTCGCCGTGCCACCCCGACCAACCCCGGTCACCGATCGCCTGCTGGCGCGCTGCCGCGATGCCACGAAGCCGCCCCGGCCGTCGCCACTCCGGCCG
>JAURVB010001515.1:0-13766 GCA_033002965.1 Piper betle | reverse complement strand
TTGAGAGTGACTTAGCTGTCTTAACGACACTGTCTAATCCATGCCTACCTTGGAAAGCCTCAGTTATCAACTCCCATCTTTGTGGCGTTCCCACGGGATGTTTAGTTAACTGTTTCTTCATGAGTTCAAACTCTTCTTCTGTCCATTCTTTTTCATCAATGATGGGTTTCTCCTTTTCAGGAATACTAGGTGAAGACTTCTTGTCACATTCTTCTGGAATGACTGGCTCTATAATTTGTCCTGAGAAGTTTGACACACCATCTTCAGGTTTTCGAGCCTTGGACCTTCGAATAGACTGTCGATTCTTCGGCTCATCCAATTGGACGTGATCTGGATCAGAAGGGTAGATAATTTCACCTTTCCCCACATTTATTTCACCCCCCGTGTGGGTAACTGGAGCAAGAGGTCCAATTAGGAGAGAAAGTGCCATCCAGAAGAGCAGAAATTGTATAACATGAGATTCTTGAAAATAGAAAATTGAAAACAGCAACAAAACTAAAGAAACTAAGGAGCAGATTGCAAACTGTAGTTTGTTAATCTTATGGTGCACATGTTTGGAATTGGGAGGAGTAGAGGAGACACGGGACTGAAAATAAAATTTGGGTTTGGCTTCTTCATCCAGGAACTCCATTATGGAAAAAAAATAATTCAAGGTAGGAGAAGAGGCTTTTATTTTTTGTCAAAATACTTATTGCAATTAACAAGGGCTGTAGGCAGAAACACCACCGGGTGCATCGCAAAATGGCTCCACTCTAACGCGTGAAAAACTGATAACGTTGTCCATATATTCAGGCTGATACTTTTATGACCAAGTTGCAATTGTTATAGCATATCCAAGCAATGGCCCTAGAACAACGACAGAAATACCGTGTTCTGCAAACAATTCGTAACACAATTAAATCTAAGTAACCTGAGTAAACCAAAAAATTAGGAATAACAAAGTGACAATAATTAGGAATGCTCTTAACAGATTCAGAAAAAAATACCTCAGGGCCATTGGCAAGAGAATGCACAAGAATGTCAAGGTGGGTGGCAGCGGCGTCGACGGGAAAACAAGGAGGAAGGGGGAAGGTAGCCGGCAGCCGCGTGGGTGGGAGTGGGAGGAATGGGGAAGGGGAAGGGTGGCAGCGGCGGCAACAGGAGAACGAGGTGGAAGGGGGATGATGGGCTGTGGCGGATGGGCGAGGGGATGATGGGCGGCGGCGGGTCGGGGAAGAGGGCGCCGGTCGAGGAGGCCAATGTGGGGAGGGGCGGCGGCGGCGGCTGGTCGGGGAGGATTGGTGGCGGCAAACAAAAAGGAAGATCGCGCACGTAGGGTTTTTTAAAAACTTCAACAAATCTGGACCGTCCTTGTGATCGGACGGTCCAGAGTAAGGGCAACCGCAGAAAGATTTTCTGAGGTCGCCCCAGGGTACCCAAGCCCATATATATATATATATATATATATATATATATATATATATATATATATATATATATATTATATATATATATAGGTGGACCTCACAGAACCCATGAATTATCAGATGACCAGATCTTGCCACGTGGCAAGATCTGGGTGGTAGACAATAAACCCTAGCCATCCATTTTTTAGGAATTTCACCCACGATTTTGGGATGATTTTCTATCCTTAGTGCCGCCACCACTTTGGGCTGCCGTTGGTGAGTCTCTAGCTCGCCTCTGGCCACTAGACCATTGCCATCTTGACCACCTCGTGGTCGTCTATTGACCTAGGCCCATCTCCAGCACCAGCACTACCGTAGTCATTGCCAGTAGCGGCTTTTGTTCGTCGGTTTCCATCGCTGCCGCTTTGGGCCATTTTCCGACACCGACGAGTCTGCTCAGGCGAGACCAACCACCTTGACAACTTTCCCTCGTTATGATCTTCCATTTAAAACCAGCCCCGACCTCCGTCGTGGCCGCAATCCCCGCCGGTGACTCGCACTTCCCTAGCTTCGTTTCCATCTTTTTTCGAGCTAGTCTTCGGTTGGACGTTTGCCGACCATCACCCTAGATGACTTCCCTTCATCATAGGCCAAAATTTTGAGACCACCTTTTGTAAAACCCCAACTTTGGGTAACGGTTTTACCAGCTTGTAGTTTGTCCGGTTCGGACTAGTCTCGAGTTGGTTCGAGCGAGCTCGAGCTAGAACAATTTTAAGAATATGAATATGAGGCCCAGATGGTCATATGAGCATGTTATGGAGGCTGAGTATGTCCGACATGCATATGATAGTTTCAGTTATGATACACTAGAGAATGAGTTATCAGTGTATACACAAGGTATACATATAATTTTTATGAGTTAGCCAGGATTTTAGGCCAGATCTAGGCCATTGTAGCGTTTAGCAACCGTTTGGGATTTTATGGTTATTTCATTTGCATGTAGCATAGGAATTTCAGATCACTCGATTGTGCCCCTGTGGGCCTAGCTTGATTTAGTTCATGGTTCTTGGCCATTTAACCTTCTTGCCTCGATTCCCACCTATAGAGTCACTTTTATGACTCGAGTCAGTTTTGACTTTAGACGGTCTTGATTTGAGCTTTCTGTCCATATGTATATTACATATACCTATAAGTGGGTCCCACTAGACCACGAGTTTTTGGACGTTCAGATCGTGCCACGTGGGAAGATCTGAGTCATCCACGTCAGCCCTAGCTTCACCATGTTATATTTCCATAGATTTTTCGCGATTTCAGAATTTACACCTTTTAGCACCGCCACAACTACAGCTCACCACGGCGAGTTTGCACCTTGCCCCCGGCCTCCGGATTAGTAAGACCATGACCACATCGCGGCTGGCTAATAGTTCGTACCTACGATCGCCATCGGCACCGCCGCAATCGCAGCCGGCAATGGCATTTTTGTTATCAAATTTTGTCGCTCCGCCACCCTTTCGGGCCACTTTCTGGTGCCGGCGACTGTCCTTTGGCGAAGCCAACTACCCCAAAAGCTTTATCTTGCCGAGATCTTATTTTGAGACCACCCACAACCACCGCCGCGGCCGTGATCGCCCCCGTCGCACCCAACAACAATTCTGCGTCTTTCTGCCATTTTTCGACTAGCTGACGGCCGGAACTTGTTGGTCGTCATTGCCATCACATTCCCCATCCTCCCCTCTATTGATCATGACCAGTGGCGACCCCAACCGTGCCACCATCAACGTTTTTCGGCTACAGGCATTGCCACCCCCGTTTACCCGGGGGTCGTTCCCCTATCCTCATCCGCGTTCACTTGTCCTCGTCTGCATTAGCATGCTTGAGTCCGCGCCTGCCAACCCATGTTCGAGTCCGCCCGTCCAATTCATGTCTACCCATCCAACCAGCCCATTTTCCAGTTAACCCAGACCAGGTTAGTTTAACCCATTTGGTTTGGTTTGGTTCATCTCGGTTCGATCTGGTTTAGCTTGTTTTCAGCCGTTTCTCGACCATTCTTGGTAATTTAAGAACCCTTGCATTAGTTTAGATGCATATTCACATTGTTTAGCATGTTTGGATGTTATGCATATTTTTCTTTATTTATTAATTATTTTTATATATTTATTTATTTATTCATTATTATTCATTTCTTATTATTTATATTTTGCTGACTAGGATGAATGATTATGTGACTAGTTATTATTATTAATAAAATATTTATTCATAGATATTATTTTTGTTCATGTTTATTCTATTTTATTTAATTAATTGATTGATTATTAATTATTTCTTACTCATATTATTATTATACGTATTTAGTCGCATGTTCGCATATTTAATATTTACATTAATAGTCTTCATGATTAATTAATTAATTTATTTATTTATTTATCTATTGATTTATTTAATTATTTATATGTTCACTAACATAAGTATATATGATATTTACCCATGTCTAGCCGTGTATTTATATAAAATAATTATATTATTATTTTATTATTAGACTATTATTTATATTTATATATTTCTTATTTACCTAATTATGTATGAGTGTATTTATTTGTTATTTATTATTATTATTATTATTATGTCTCAATTTGCATTATGTATGTTTAGTTGTAGGTTTATTTGGCATTGTTTTATTTATTAGGATGTATTGATGATATAAGCACACACCACAAGCATGCATCATATAGAGTTATCAGTATTTTACTTAGCATTAGCTTTCGATATAGGTTACGGAGTTCGAGCTTGCCGTAGATGTGTCGATGCACTTGGAGCTTGGACCACAGGTCCGTAGGACTCTGCCTCTCTGCTTGATTCCTTGCGTGTAAAGTTTAATCGTATTTTAGATGTAGGACAACATTAGCGGTGTTTTATCGGATCCCTCCGATGTAGGGCCATTTAGCTGTATTTCTATACATGTTTAATGAAACTACAAGGATGAGATCCCTTCTTAGTTTTCGAACTAAAGCTCTAAAAATATATGATATAAGCCTCTTCTATAAACCTATTATATAAGTAGGTGCATTTTTATAGATTTCACAAATAAGAGAATGAGTGGTATGGAGATAAGTATGGATTGCAGTAGTATTCCTTCAAACCTTGAAGTAGTGTAGTGTATGAGGGTACTGCGTAACATGGCACATTTCCAAAATTTGTGGCACTAACTCAACTGTTCTTTTTACCACTCGAGTACCGTAGCGGGTGAAATATGGAACATGTGGGTGTAAATATTATATGTATGAATATGAATATAAGCCGTGCATGCGAGCTGATATTTGTGTAAGTATGTTTGCTAACCGCCCAGTGTGAGGCAATTCTGAAGTTTCATAAGTTTGCATGGGTAATGAAATAACTATTTGCCAGTTTGTACTAGTTATTTTTCGAACCTGTAATACTCGTTACTGATATTTTTCATATTATTTATATGTCTCAAAATTTTAGGTCAACTTTGATGGGAAGACAGATAAACACTACACACACTTAACTTTGGTGGGCGGACAGATAAACGCTGCATCATCTTCATGAAATTTTGGCAAAACAGTGATCTATGATTGCTACAAATCGCCAAAAAGAGTGCTATCATCTTCTCCATTGTGCTTTCACTATGTTTTACTGACTTTTTCCAAGAAGCCATTGCATTTCACAATCAAACAAGATGATCAGATTTCCAATCCACAGGGACTAAGCACATTATAAATTGAAATGAAAAAGGTCCGGAGAACAAGTAGGTTTCGGATGTACATGGAGGAAACACTTCAAGATGGTAACAATCACATTTCCAATTAAAAGCTCTAGAACTTGAGAAACATTTTTCTTTTGTTTGTGAACTTGAACAATTTATTGAGAACACAATGGTTGCCAAGTAGAAAAGTTCAAATTTAGGGCTCAAAAACCATATTCTCTGCTTCACGCCTCACAGAATCGAACAGAACAGATGACAGATAACGCTCCCCCAAAACTTGGGAAAACCACCTGCAAAAGCAAAATTGTAGTTGGTAATACTGTAATATCTGTATCAAGTAAGGAGATTGACGAACAAAAAAAAAAGACAAAGGGAAACCGGATAATCAAACTTACAACTATGAGCCGCCCCTCATTTTCTGGCCTCTTCGCAATTTTAATTGCAGCGGCAGCTGCTGCGCCAGATGATATCCTGACCTGTAGAAGAAATGGAAAAAAGTGAGAAAATACCATAACTGCTACAGAACAAGGCATACAGAGTATACATGCTTTACTGCTGCAAATCGACAAAACCAAAGCTCACCAATAATCTTTCTTTAAGAGCAATAAGCTTTGCAGTTTCAATAGCTTCATCACTTGATACCTGATATCACAACAAAATTAGCACAGCATTTTGTACATCTGCATAATATATTCATTTCTTGTAGAATCATAACATGATTTTTTACAACTGCTCGATAAATTCATTACTTGAAGAAGAAATGGTAAATTGTATGCAACACATGCAGGGTATGCTAAGGGTCCGTTTGGTTGGCATGAAAGTAGTGTAAATGAAAAAAAAATCATATGAAATGGAAATCCAGTGATATGAAATAACATAAAAATTTTAAAAATTTTCATTACATATTTAGATAGTAGGAAAAGAAGACACCACATTAGAAATGTTTTGTACATAAACATGAATCATCAAATAATGCCCCCTGCAAGCTTTGCTAGAACCATAATGACCTCCATGAAAGATAAAACCATCACAACTACTTGATCAAATTGAATTTTGGCTGTCTTTCGAACACGCTCATAGGAAGGATACTTGGACAACTTCATCAATGAGATCAACATTCAAAACACCAGAAATAAATCCAGCACCAATTCCTTGAATTTTATGAGGACCTGAAACATGGTTCATTTACAATGTCAATACACAACAATGGTAGCTTTTCTTAGAGAAACAAATAAAAAATCATACACCACATTAAACACCACATTTCAATTAGTAATAAATTGCACTAATGAGGATATCTTTCCTTGCATATATTTGTTCACAACATGAAGATGGATCTAGTTCACAACATTTCAATTAGATGCATCTTCATGTTGTGAGCAAATATATACAAGGAAAGATATTCCTCATTTTGAAAGTGAAATAAGTTGACAGCACAAACGTTATATAAAAGATCATTGATTCCTTCAACAGGTGCAGAAGTGACTTGTTTGCAAAGATATGTCCAGCAAGGATAACTTCTTTAAAACCAATTAAAGATGAAACAAGATATCAAATTGTGAGTGACCAACACATCTACTTTTGTTTCCTTTGAAGTAAATAAGCCACGACAATCAATTAGTTTCATTTTTTACTTTTCAAAATTTGGTCATATAATTGTAAAACTTGTTAATCGGATTAACTTGGAAGATAGTTACCAGGATTTCCACCAGAAAGAACTGCACTTTCAACTGGTTCCACACCATAAATCTACAAGAAAGAGAACCAAAGGGATGGCATTGGTGAAACATGCTGCCATAGTTTTTGAATAGTTGAGAAACCAATGTAACACAAGAGGACTACGAGAAGCGGCAAAAACCAAAGTCAGAAGTAAAATTGTTGGAAGATTTGCGCGATCTAAAAAGAAAAGGACTGCTGACAACTTGCTACAAAGGAAGACAAAACCAAACGAACCTTGATGTCAGGGTTTTGCTCTTTCAGATACGTTCCTGCCCCAGAAACTGTACCCCAGTCCCAATACCAGACACAAATGCATCAATCTTGCCGTTGGAGTCCTTCCATATCTCAGGCCCAGTGGTTTCATAATGGATCTGCAGAAGCAACATTCAATTACAAATATGAGCAGAGGGGGCATGAGGGTCAAAAGACAACATAGTCAAAAGATATATGCTCACATTTATCTGACACAATAATTACAGAACAAATCAACAAAACTGATATAAGCATAGCTTGGCTAAATGAAAGATACTGATTTCCTTACAAATGAAATACTTTTTCGTCAAACTTGGATGTATCATCAACCAAAGTACCTTCGGGTTAGCAGGGTTTTCAAATTGTTGAAGGATGTAGGCGTTAGGTGTCTTTGCCAAAATCTCTTCCGCCTTTTGAACTGCACCTTTCATGCCCCTAGCTGGATCAGTAAGAACCAACTCGGTGCCAAAAGCTCTAAGAATAATTCTTTTCTCAAGGCTCATAGAAGCTGGCATTGTAATAATCAGTTTGTGTAACCCTTTGCTGCTGCCATGAAGGCCAACCCGATGCCAGTGTTACCACTGGTTGGCTCAATAAGAACACTCTACAGTATGGAGCAAGAAAACAAACAAAAAAATTAATAATTAACTAAAATTCTCTTTCAAAATCAATAATATGTCCAAAAACTGCTTATCACTCCTATTAAAAATTCATATTGCCTTCAACCAAGAAATATTCATTCTTCGCCAGAAGTAACCGCCGCCAATTCACTATAAAACCAGGCATGAAAAGATCGATAAAGGGAATAAGATTGTTGCAATTTGCAAACACAAAAGTCAAAATGAACTTAGCAAAGCTGGTGGTATTCAAAATTGTTTAGGGTAAAGAGGAACTGCTGTTCGGGCAAGAACAATGATATCATCCACAAACCTGGCCAGGCGTAATAAGACCTTTCTCCTCTGCAACAGTGATCATACTATATCCAATCCTGTAAGCCATAAATATAAAAATAAGAAACATTTAACGGGAACTTGCACAGAGGTATTTATAATTTCAGTAATATATTATTCCTCCAATGCGCAGGCAGCAATTTTACTACCAAGAACGGTGAAAACATGTCATAAAATGTGTCTGAATTAAGAATTTATGATTGGCCAGCAACTGAGGTGTCAAAAGAAAGAGTTTTTCAGTAACTTAATTTCTAGAAGATATCAAGTAACTCGATGGCAGATGAGAAATGCTAGGTAATCATGTGAAAACAGGATGAGCACATTTAAAAAGGCAATTTTGCTGCATCCTAAATGTGGTCTGCGTACCTGTCCTTGACACCAGAACATGGCTCCATCATCTCAAGTTTCACAGCAATTTTAGCAACACAGCCGTCAACAATATTGTTCAGATATACCATTGGCGTCTTACCAATAAGCTGTTATGCAAAAAGAATCAAGGTTAAAACAGGTTGCAAATGAAGTATTTAAACAATGTCTGTCAAAAGAATTTTACCTCAGTTACATCTTTGGCGATTGCAGAATGTTCGTCCACCATATTTGAGTAATAGGATCAAATAACTAACTAACAATCAGAGAATAGTGAAGATAAGTAGAAGGAACAAAAAAAATAGTAGATGGATGTAACTAAGACATTAAAATTATTCAAATACACAACTCATGAAACATAATATAAGACGTTGCACCATTTCAATAAATCATTTAAAATAAACAGACTACCAATAAACATACTACCAATAATGAAGTTCACAGCGTAGCTAACAACACATAACACGGTAATTTTTAACAACATAGAGCTGTCAATGTATATTAGGCATTTAATAATCGACAATCGAAACACACTGGCACAATCAACTAGAAGAATATAGTTACTTTTTACACTTCATATATTTCCAATTCTAGATTAATGATTGACTTTTGCAAAGAGAACCGTGGTCAACACCGCAACAATACCCATAAAGTCAAATATTTCTTTTAAAAAACTAGAAAAATTAGAATAGAATGGACACCAAAAAGTTAAAATAAAATAAATGAACAAAAACAAACAAAATGTTAACTCTTAATACTAATTAATAACGCCGTCATATCCGGTAAAGAAACTTAACCATCTAGATACAAAAACCCCAGAAAAGTGCATCAACTGCTGAAGACCCAGAAACGGAAGATTGCCTCATTTTTCAGGGGGAAAAAGGAATCACAAATATAAATTTGTTGCACAAAAAATTCAAGTCAAGCACACCTACGAACAATTCACATCAAGAACTTTGGCAAAACCCATCAACGGATGAATCAGACACGGACCAATAAGTAACATTGAACAAGTGGGAAAATCACCGAAAAAAAGGAAAAGCCAACCTGGGTCTGTCTTGATCGGTTGGAGAGGGTGGATGGACAATGTACAGAGCAGCAAATCTCTTACGCATAAATATATGTATAGAGAGAGAGAGAACAGAGATAAGAGATTAATGATATATATTTTAGCAAGAAGAAATTGATGCGTTGGTTTGTGTAAAAAAGAAGAGATTGGTGGTTGATGATATATAGACGAGGATCGATGGACATTTCTTTGTTGGAATTTGTCGAGGACTGGATTTGGAGTGGGACCCGCAGATCGTTGGACTTCCTTCTTTACGTGGTTACTTTTCTGAACCCAACAGCCGGCCCTAGGGGCCCACTTTGGAAATTTCCCTCCCTCCTATTTTATTATCTTCGTTCATAATATATATATTAATTAACAATATATTAATAATAATTTATTTTTTAAAAGAAATGTAAAAAATAAAATCCATTAATGTTGTCAAATTTACCACATAATTTTAATCATTTTTTCCAAAGTAATTATACACATAATTTGAATCATTAATTAATTACATTTAAATTTGTAGCATTAAGATGTAAGAAAAAATATGGTGAAAATTAAAAAATAGACCACCATTAAATTGTAAATAAAATATTACATAATTATTTAATCATACGTTCATAAAAAAATACAAATTCAAGAATCAGAGACAAACCAAGCCAATTGGATGCATGTCTTAGAAATGTTGGAGTGAGTTAAGCTGGGCATTGGTGGTTTAAGGATAGATTTTTAATTCGAGTATTTATCCATTACGTGTGGTAGGAGGAGGAGATGTAAAGGGTTAGAATTACGTTACCCACAACATTCGATATCTACCGATGACTGTGACCATCTTTTACTTCCTAGCTAGAGGATAATTTTCTTAGAATATTTAGATAATGTATTGTTGTTGCTAGAAGAGCAGGTAAGTAGCTAAGCAACTCGTTTTAAACTCCGAAGTAGCTAACTGAATGAAAAAGACCTCAAACAAGGCTAGGATTGGCTCGCCAGCATGGACCAGGTGTTAAGATTAACTTCAATAAATTACTTTTTCTAACTTTTCCCCACGCTTTATAGAAATAAAAGTGGGAATACTAATTATTTTTTCATGTTAATTTTTAGCCGTAGGAAAGAATTATTTCTTCTTCAATATTTAAATGTAAATTTACTTTATTTTTTCTCCACTTTTATAAACGCTGAGACAATTCTTGAACAAAATAAAGCAGAAAAAGTTTCTCAATGTTTATCTGTAGGGTTTGTTTGGGTGGATAGATTAGGAGAGAAAGAAAAAGAAATAAAAGAAAAAGAAAATAGTTTTCCTATCATATTCTCTCATGTGTTTAATTAGGAAGGTTTTTTTTAAAAAACATCATTCTAATATTTTTATCATTCTAATATTGGTGAGAAAATAGTTTGTGAAGAAGTTTTCCATCACGATGGAAAACAACTTTCCTTTCTTACATTTTCTTTTAAACTAAACAAGTAAAACATGAGAAAAATACACATTTTCTATCTCTTTCTCACAATCCAAATAGACCAAAGAAAAATGTGAAATTTTAAAAAAATACTTCAAAATGAAAAAGAAAATCTAAACTCTTCGTCCATGACAAAAATTGGCATGAAAAATGGGATTCTTCTTTTCTCTAAGACAATGCTTATAAAGAGCAAAGAAAACCAGCTTTATTTTTAAGGAGAATAAATAAAGGAAATTTTTACAAGAGATCATGAAATAAACTAAAAATATACTAATTTTTATACAAGTGTCGACACCGTAATCTACGAAGTGATTTTTGTGTTCATTATGGTAACCCGTATCACCAACTCTGAACGTGATTTGTGTTTGATGAAATAATCTGTGGAAAAAAAACTATGAAAAAAGAATTGGCAAATAATAACATCCCAAACATTGCTAGTTTTCTCCTCCATGAATTATTATTGCTCCCTCCATGCACTACTTATTAGCTTTTTTATTTGAAGTTATGAACTGGTTTTTGTATTAATATCAAATCAATGGCATGAATCTCTCCACTAAGATCAGAATGGTAGCACTGTTTTGTTTTATGTAGTAGAAAAGAAGAAAAGAGAATTTAACGGAAATGATGAACTCATTGTACTAAGGGTTTGCTCAATTATCTTTTATTGTTTCAATAAAAAGATTGTCATGAAACACTTCCTTCAAATATGAGGATATGAAAAATTCAGAGGTAAAAAAGAGTTGAGCTCACTAATTTGCAAACAAGCTTGAGATGAGCTAGGCTCGTTTACGACCTTAAAGCCCAAGATCAAAATATAAGAAATTTGATTGTTATTATAGAGAAGAATCCTTAACTTCATCTTCCAAACGCCAACATAACAATTTTGTTTTTTTAAATTATTAGCAGACAATGAAAGAACAACTGATAAATCCTATTAATTGAAGTAATAGTCTATTAACTTCATCAAGAATTTCTATCCGATGCATTTTGATTAATCTATTCTTATTAATAAAAAAGAGTCAATACTGTCAGTTAAAAGCAGGAGCATTAATCAATCAAAGAAAAGAAAAATCTAAAAATAAAAATAAAAATTCCTCTCAAATAGAGACACGGGTTCGAATCTCACTAACCTCAATTTTTTAAAAACAAAGAATAAAAATACTTTTCACAAGATGTCGTTGGTCAAACATGACTAATCTTAATTTTTAATTTTTATTAATAAGAATTTGTCTAATTATCTTTACAAAATATAATAAAAACATAAATAATTATAATTTATCTTCTCGTTTGAATAACAATGTTTCCCACTGCTTATCAGGTCCAAGCTTTTCACAACTCGAAATAATTAGGCTCTGGACTGTGTGGGGCAATGCGACTTGGTGCAACAAGGGTTCAAGCGTCAAGTCTGGGGCATCTTCGGAGTTGTTGGCTCCGGAGCAAGCGTGAATAGACAAGCGTACCATCTCCGGGCAACTGTCCACTCTTAACACCCTCAACTTTGGAGCCACAATGACAACTTCTCTCAAATCGGGGCAATCTTCTATGTCCAAATATTTCAAGGAATAGAGAGTGAGAGCGGTTACTGTTGTTAGTCTATTCATGTTTGACATACGAAGATCCAACAAAGAGGAAAAATTAAGTGTACGCATCCAGCTTGGGAGTCTTTTACCGCCATAGCCTTTGAAATCTAAGAATTTGATGTTGAAGGGGTAAGGCTTGAGTGCTTCAACCACCTTCCACTCCAATTCTCCATCTTCATCCTCGTAGTTCCAGTCTGGCGGGGTCCAATTGAATGACAATTCTTTAAGAAATTTCTTGTTTATCAAAGCAGCCATCTCTGCTTCTTCCACGTTTTTAACGTTCTCCATGTTGCGCAAGTGTAGAGCAGTAATGTCGTTAAGATGTTGCAGCTCTCCTATCCCTCGCCCCGTTTCCCTACCCACCCCAAACCACAATGTCCCTCGGAGACGCACCAATCTTCCTATGTTTGGTGGCAAAGACATACGCACTTGCTTCCTCATGTGATTCATCCCTAAATATCGTATATTAACCAAAAATGAAAATCCTTGCGGCCAACTTTGAAGCTCACGACAAAACGTCAGATCAAGTATCTCCAACCTTGTAATGCTGCAAATTGAGTCCGGAAGGTACCGTACAGGAGTGCGAAAAAGATTGAGATTTCTTAAATTTTGCAGCTTGCCTATCTGGTGTGGTATTTCAGTTAACAATCTGCAGTTGCTCAAGCTGATAGTACGGAGATGAAGCAAATTACATATAGAATTTGGCAGCTGTGAAATTTCACTTCCTCCAAGGTCGAGGAGGCGTAGACTAATAAGATTTCCAATCTCTTCTGGCAGGTTCTTCACACCTGCGTGCGCTAACATTAATGCTTGCAAACTATGAAGTGTACAAATTGAATTAGGGAGAGCCTCCATCCGCGCATTCATTCTAAGACAGCGCAGGTGTCCAAGATTTCCAACCATATCGTAGGATGTTTCTGATAGCCCACGAACATTCATATTCCAGAACCCTCAAATAATTCCAACATGAAATACCTCCTACGCAACTTCCTACATGAACGGGATCAATAAATGTCCGCAAACTCACAACTTTGCTAAGTAGCTCTGGTGTGCTTCCTTGCAAATCCAACCCCCAAAATGCCTTGCAGCTGCATCGACATGACTGGATGCCGACAGATCTATGCTCGACAAGTAAAACTTCTTCGACAACTTGCGAGCCATAGAGTGCACAAGGTCATGCAATTTATGATCTGCTGCAATGAGAGACCTTTCTTGCAATGCATCGTAGTATTCACTTCCAACATCCTCCAGTTCTCTCCCATGTTTAGGATCAACCATGCCTTCCCCG
>JAURVB010001513.1:0-26289 GCA_033002965.1 Piper betle | reverse complement strand
TTTACATTCCTAATAGTATCCCCTCTTGGCAAGGTAGAGCTCCCAGAGACGGTCGACGTTGGAATGGTGGCAATAGAAGATAGCGACACGAGCGGCAGAGAAGAAGTTCCCCATGTCCATGTGGGGGACCTCCACCTTCCCTACCCAAGAGTGCACCATGTTGTGCATCACCTCCAACCTCCCCATCGAATTGTCCGACAGTGCGTCATTCATCAAATCCCCGGCTTTTAGTTCGTCCCCCAGGAACAGTTAAGGGTACCCCATGCTGTCCTCGTCGAACATGGTGGCCAGGAAGTTGAGGTTGTCGCTTACCACCGTGGGGGGCACCGGCATGTCTTCGATGCCGTACGAGTAGGTTAGGATTATTCAATCTACTAACAAAAAGGATTGTGATAAGTAGGGATGTTGTTTTTGATGAAGAAAACACTTGGGATTGGAATAGGCAGCAGCCTACTCAAGTCCTTTGTGAAGACGATGCCGAACAAGAGCAAATTTCAGAACCTTGATTGGCTAAAAACTCATCAAGTGCTACTTCTACAGCTGCTGAAACTGCACCAACAATTGCTGGAATTAATTCTCTTCGTCGTATTCGAAGAAGGCCAACTTGGATGTAAGACTATGAGGTAACTAGAATTGACAATTCAGAAAATTCAATTACACACTTTGCTCTGTTTTCATATTATGATCCTACCACATTTGAAACTGCTGTCAAAGAAGAAAAATGGAGAAAAGCAATGGATGTTGAAATTGATGTCATTGAATGGAATGACACTTGGGAGCTGCTTCTGATCTTCCAAATGGGCAATAAACCATTAGTGTAAAGTGGGTCTTCAAAACAAAGTTGAAAGAAAATGGTGAAATTGACAAGCACAAAGCATACTTGGTTGCCAAAGGGTACAAGCAGCAATATGTGGTTGATTATACAGAAGTCTTTTCTCCAATAGCAAGACATAACACGATCAGGTTGGTGGTTGCATTGGTGGCACAGAATTCTTGGCCTATATTCCAATTAAATGTCAAATCAACATTCTTCCATGGGTACTTGGAGGAACATGTATTTATCGAGCAACCTCGTGGCTGTGTGAAGATTGGAAATGAGCATAAAGAGTATAGATTGAAAGACTCTTTATTGACTAAAACAAGCTCCACGAGCTTGGTATAGTCGTATTGAGTCTTATTTTCTTAAAGTTGGTTTTTCTAACTATCCCTATGAGCATACACTTTTTGTTAAATTGCAGATAAAAGGAAAATGCTCCTTATCTGCTTGTATGTTGATGATCTTATATTTATTGGCAATTGTGATGTTATGTTTAAAGAATTTAAAAGGTGTATGATGAATGAATTTGAAATGTCTGACCTTGGTACGATGCACTACTATCTTGGCATAGAAGTAGATCAATTGGCTGATGGGATCTTTATTTCTCAAAAGAAGTATGTTGGAGAAATTTTGAACAAGTTTTAGATGAAGGATTGTAATCCTGTGAATACTCCAGTTGAAGTTGGCTTGAAGTTACACAAAGATCATAAAGGAAGAAAAGTTGACAGCATCTTCTACAAACAAATTGTGGGTAGTTTGATGTATTTAACCACAACAAAGCCAGACATAATGTATTCTGTGAGTTTAATCAGTAGGTATATGGAGAATCCTACAGAAGTACACTTGTTAGCTGCCAAAAGAATCCTTCGTTACTTGCAAAGAATAAGAGACCTTAGGATATTTTACCGGAAGGGTGTAAAGTCTAACTTGTTAGCTTTTACTGACAGTGATTATGTAGGAGATCAAAATGATAGAAGGAGCACTTCAGGCTATGCTTTTATATTTGGGACAGGTGCTATTCCGTGGTCATCCAAGAAGCAACCCATTGTCACTTTGTCAAACACAGAAGCTAAGTTTGTTGCTGCTATAGCTTGTGTTTGCCAATCTATTTGGTTAAGGAAAATTCTTGAAAAGCTGAAATTCAAACAACCAGGAGCTATTGAAATTTTTGGTGACAACAATTCAACAATCAAGCTCTCCAAGAATTATGTGCTACATGGAAGAAACAAGTATATTGATGTGAAGTTTTATTTCTTAAGAGATTTTAGCAATAATGGAATAATTGATCTAATTTACTGCAGGAATGAAGATCGGGTTGCTGATATATTCACCAAGGCCTTCAAGATGGAGTCATTCGTGAAGCTTAAAAGATCACTTGGAGTCTGCTCGTTGGAAACAATCAAGACTTTAAACTGAATGTTAGCAAATATTAATTTAAGGGAGGGATTGTTGGTAGAATTAGTTTAAAATATTTTTCACTTATTTTGGTCAATTAATTGTTATATTGTCCTAATTTTAAGGGATTTTTTTTTCTTTATAGTCCAATGTATGAGGTTATTACTAAATATTTGAATTAGTGGGTTTGTAATAGTTACCTTTGTGAACTTTCCGTTAGTGTAAAGTCTATAAAGGTTTTTGTATTATTTTGTTTTAGTTTAAGCAACTAATTGTAGCAAGGAAAAGGTGATGCAGGCCCTTGTTTAAATAGGGGGACGAGGCGACAGGTGTAAAACTACGATTGTTGTATGTATTTAATCTTTTTCAAAATTGGTACATAAAAGAATGATAATAAGACAACTAAGTCGGCTTATTTTTTAACATTTGAGTTAGTAAGTCTGACACTATTAATAAAATAACTCAATTAATTGTTCATAATAAAATGTAGATGGGGTAGTAATTATCGGGATTAAGCGGAAGTGATCCATGTCAATTGTGAGACGTGACCATGGTTGCATAAATCGGAATCGGAATCGGAATCGGTTTTCCAGTGAATCGGAATCGGAATCGGAATCGGTCTGAATCGGCCAGGAATCGGTTCAGTTGAATCGGTCCAAATTAATTTAATCGGTTATATATAATAATTTGATAATTCATAATATAAATATATTAAAATTAGGTATTGATGTTATTTTGATATTATTCTGTGTATTATAGTTTATGATATTTTTAAATATTTTTTAAGATTTTTTTTAAATTATTTATAAATTAATTATTATTTTTGACTCGAGTTACACTCGAGTCAACTTTTAATTACGAGAATGCCACCCTCCCCTCCCTACCCCGCCGGCGGCGAGCCCGGAGTCGGGGACGCACGGCGGAGGCGGAAACGGGGCGGCGGCGTGGTCGGACGGCCGTGGCGGAGCTGCGGCGGAAGCAGAGCGGAGGGCGGCGACCCCGGAGTCGGGGACGCACGGCGGGGGCGGAAACGGGGCGGCGGCATGGTCGGACGGCAGTGGCGTGGTCGGACGGCCGTGGCGGAGCTGCGGCGGAAGCGGAGCGGAGGGCGGCGGAAGCGGAGCGGAGGGCGGCGGAGCGAGCGCGACGGCGGAAGCGGGGAGGGTTTTAAAAGCCAAATTACCATTTTACCCATGCTTAATTAATTTAATTAAAATCATACCTAGGGTATTTTAGTAATTTCGTAAAAACCGATTCCGATTTAAATCGGCCGATTCCGATTCCGAGTTAAATCGGTCGGAATCGGCCGAAATCGGCCGATTCAGTGACCGATTCGGGGCCGACCGATTCGGCCTCGAAATCGGATCGGCATCGCGCCGATCCGATTTAAATCGGCCGATTCCGCACGGAATCGGCCGATTTTCTCAACCCGGGACGTGACACGGGAAACAAATAAATAAGGAAACAACTTGAATGCCACTTACCAGACGAGTGGGTTTGGTGCCAGGCCAAGGGTGGCATTATTTTTGTTTGGTTATGTATTATGTATACACATGTCATAAGATGGTATGGTTATATTTATACACATCTTAGCTAAAGGGAAGGTCCTGTTGGCTTCAGCTCTGAATCTTTGTCCGGACCTACCCCTATAAATATCCATGAAATTTCTTTTGTGTGGTCTTTCTTTTTTTCTGAAAAGGTGGGATGGCAAATAAGCCTTTTGTTTATATATTCCAAGGAGAGTATATTCTTGCCATCTACAAACTTCGTTCCTTCATAAGAAAATAATTACTTTTCCCGAGGAGAAAATGTTAGAAATATAATTTTAATTATTTTCTTGGGGTGCCTTTTCCCCACGTGATTTTCATGCCTTACATAGATGTATACATTGCAGATAAAGCTGAGTACTTGAGAGAAAAGAAAAAAATACGGACAAAGCCGCAAACAATAATTAATATCCATTATTAATGTTCGTCAACACTAAGTACATGTTCAGTTGGCCGGCTGAATTACTCGGTTCGACCTGATTTGTGTTTTGAAAAAAATCGAGATGAGATGGTATCCCTAATTGTTTACATCAACCCCTCCTCGTGTTGGATTTTACAAGATTATTTTACTCATTATCACAGTTTTCCATCAACATCGTCACGATACGCTGCATCGTTCAATGAGACAATAGTATTTTTTTAAAGACATTTAATGAATGATTTTTTTACGTTGTATAATAATCGGGAGATTTGATGCTATCCACCCTAAAGTGATTCCCTTCTTTTCTTGGGCATAAAATTTCTTCTTTTTTTTTTTTTGCCTCTTTTTGAACTAACTATTTGTGCTTTTTCTTTTCTTTTCTTCTGCTCAATTAGGCTCCAAATAGAACGGAGGCTCATACTAATTATATTTGTAGAATGAGACTATATATTAAAAAAATAAAATGTCAACTAATGTCATTTAGCAAGGGAGTAAATCGAAAAAACAAGATGTTACATTGCAATAAAAACTAAATCACTAGTCAACTTATCTTCTCCTTCTTTCCCAGTAATTCTATGTATTTTTAGAGGAGATTCATAAAAAATAAATAAACTTTGAGGATGTTGAGATGTCTCCCTCATTATATCTCAACTTAATTTGATATATGTTTGAAGGGAGGGGGGTATATATATATCATTTTATTTTATTAGGATTATTTAGTCTCATGCCTCACAAAAACAAATGACAAAACACTTGTCTTCGTGTTGTTCTGTTCAGGGCTCCTTTATTTAATAAAAGCAGAAATAACTAGGCCCAATTATAAATTTACGGAGTATGTTTAACTCAATATTTAACATTTAAATGCCCCTTCTTTGAAATGTACACTAAAAGAATGCATTTTTATATTAAATATTTATTAAAACTTATATTAATAGGAGAAAATAAGCTGCACACATAATACGATTGTAAACCATACATTTAGATGTGAAAGTCGAATTGACTACCGACGACATATATAATTAGAATATAAGAGGGTAGACAGGAATTTACGGTAGTCCGAAAAGCACCGGTGCTTTATTTAAAGGTATATAGGTATACATAAAAGACAAGGTTGGTACACTTATGCAACTCGCCTTCCGTACAGACCTTTCGGGGTGCGTCACAAGTGATGTCCAACTTGCACCACAAACCTTAAAACAACTGCTTGAGGCCGAGCTCGATGTGCACGCCGCCGACGGTGACGTTGCCGGTGCGGGGGACGAGGGTCACCACCACCGTCTCATCGGCGCTGGCGCCTATCCTGTCCACCACGCCTGTGATGCCCACGGCGTACCTCATCCTGTTAAACAACCCGCCTAGATGGGTGTTATTGTGCCGGACACGGGAGAAGGTGCCCACCAGCTCGCACTTGTCCTGCCGCGAGTTGCTCAGGTAGACTTCGAAGGAGGCGGCGTCCGGCGTGGTGAGCTCGATGCCGTCCACGGACAGCACCTCCACATGATGGAAGATCTTCTCCAACGTCCTAAACGCCTTAATGGGCCGCTTCACAGTCACCACAATGTTGCGGTCGAGGGTCCTTCGTGACGGCCCGAACTCCGTCGGGCTCCCCGACGGCGCCGGCTTCGGGTTCCCTTTGGGCAGCGTTGTGTATTTGGTGGGCACATCCTCGTTCTCATATTTCATCGCTTGGATATCCAAACCCTGCCTCGTCTGTCGTCAATTATCATTTCATTAGTAACAGATCAGTCAGTAGTATTAATTCCTGCAAGAACTTTGAGTGCATTGGCTATGGGTTGGACAAGAGGTTGGTGTTGTTGGTATATGTTGGGTGAGTGGGTGTAAATGTGAGTTAGATTAGAGAAAATAAAAAAGAAAGTAGTAGTACCACGTACTTCATGAATAATATGATCATGATATGTCATTGATGAACGAAATATGATCTTCTTACCGTGACGGTGACGATCTTTTGGTTCTCATCATAAAACACGAATTTGGCGTCCAACCACTCATCGCCGAACTCATTGACGTTGTTTCTCTTGTTACGGTAGATATCCCAAAGTCGGTCGACATTGGCATGGTGGGCGTAGAAGATGAGGTCCCTACCGGCGGAGAAGAAGTTGCCCATGTCCATGTTGGGCGGCTCCACCTTCCCAACCCACTTGTGCACGTTGTTGTGCATGTTCTCCAACGCCCCCATCGTGAGGTTGAGCGGTGGCGCTGTTCACGTACTGCCCCGCCGGCACCGGGTCGCCCATGAACAGATTCGGGTTGGCCAGGTTGTCGTCTTGGAACAACTTCGCCAACAGGGTCAGGTTTTCATCCACCACATTCGGGGGCACCGGCGTGTCCTCCAAATTGTAGTCCCAGTTGAGGTTGATGAGCTCATCTTTGTGACGCATGTTTCGGTTGGGGTTGTACAAGCTCGAGCTACTTTCCTTGTAGGGGTCCGGGATCTTCATCCCCTCCTCGACGTCGTAGTTCCAGAATGGGAGAGCAAAGGTGTCGTCGCCAATGATCTTGCCCAAGATCTTCTCGAAGAAGTAGATGTACCACCTATGCCATGGGAGGAAGAGAGCGCTAAAGTGAATTTGGAGGGGCACATCGTAGCCTTTCTGGTTGTAGCCTTCGTTGCAGTAAACGCAGTGGATTTGAGCTTGCCGCATGAAGTTCCATGGATGGTCGCTTGGGAGCGCCTTCATCTTCTGCACCGCCGTCTTGAACCTTTCGATCTCCGACGTGTTCAGCTTGTGCGCCGGCCTCCGAGTTCGGAGCGGTGCATTTGTCGGTAGAACGTAGGACGGTATGGGGTCCGGTATCTTGCTCAGATCGTAAGGGGGCAGCACTGCACCGGGTGGTTGTCGTTGTAGCCGTCGGGGTAGTTGGCGGGATGGCAGGCGGTGAGGTCCGGCGGCTGGACGGGGTCGCCCCGGGCTATGCCTGCGGCTGTGGTGGCTCCGTACATGCTGCCTAGGCCGAGAAGAAGATTCCGACGGTCTACCCTGGTCGACGCACCATCCCGGCCCTGGGCGCTACTTCTAATACTAGTACTAACTCGGCGGGGCGGCGGCCGGATCGAAGGTGTGGGAATGAGCAATGGGGTGGCGTAGGAGGCTGCGGCTGTGGAGGTGGGCGTGGGGGTGTTGAGCTTCATAGACATGGCCATGGTGCTACTGAAGCTTATGTTGGAATGAGTTAAAGAGGGAGGGAAGCTCAGTTTAAATAGAGAGAGGGCGAGGCGGGTCTCTCTTTTGGCGGGTGCATATTGTGTTTGATCATTGGCGTAAAACTTTTCAAATATTTTGTAGCCGTTAGTTGTTTTAGCCCTTTCAACCGAGATAAAAGACATAAGTCACGTGAACAACGCAAAGTTGATTTCATGGCAAATAGCGTTTCAATATTTACTAAAACTAGGTAGTATTACGCATCATATGCCACTTGTACTAATTTAATTTTGTAAATAAAATCTGGTTGAATAATGAAACAAATTATAATAATCTAATGCCTTTGATATAGATTCTAATTGGCTTTAAAAACAGATTCTAATTGAACATGAAAATGAGAAGACAAAATTATCATAATTTGATTTTTATTTTTTATTTTATTTATTTTATTTTTGTTGTATGCTGATTGGTTAAGTTTCTTATTTTTCGTCATAGATTAATATTGAGTTGATTTTTTTATTAATAAGAGGAAATTAAGTATAGTATGGATATGGGTGCTAATCGAGTGAGTCGAGCAAAGTTTAGTAATACTCAAACTCAACTCGTTTATTTAGAGTTTGAGTCGAGTTCAAAAGGGTTCAAGTCGAGTTAAGTTCGAGTCGAACACAAGCTAACTCGATTATTATTCACATATATATATATTTTTCTATATAACTTGAAATAAAATTAATTATAAAAGCTAACATAGTTTACTTTCGGTTCAATTCTATGCCAGATAGTTTGTTTGGAAATAAATTGTTGTATTACCATGTAAAATTGTCATATTATATAATTATATTTATTAATTTTTATATTTCATATAGCTGGCTATATAAATATTATATCAACTAATATATCAAATGTAAATTATCGAGCTTCGAATCAAGTCGAACCGAACGGAGGTATGCTTATGCTCTTGCTCACTTGATTCGAGCCGAGCTCTAATTCAAACTGTATCGAACCAAACATGGAGCAATTTCGAGGTTGATTGAGACATGGATATTGTGAATCATGGGGCATGTGCCAAAGATAGATTTTAATTATATTAAAAAGTTCTACATTGAACGACGAGATGATGATATATATACACTCTGACTTTAAAGTGATAAAGTCTAATAAATAAAAAGATAAATTATAAATAATTTAATACATAATTTTTATTTTGTTGTATTTAGATAGATTGAATGTGAATTGAATGAAACAATAGATTATGATTTTAAAGATAAACTCTAAATAAATAAAGAAATAATTCATGGTAATAATTTTTTATTTTGTTATATTTTTATTGATTAAATCTTGATCTGTACCTTTCATTAGAGTAAGACACTAAATTTCTCTTATATTAATAAAAGGATATTTTCAATGGCAATATTAAATTCTCTTCCCTCAAAAGATGGCCCTATATCACCTATATATACCATGTGTTGTTACAACTAATAAAGGCATGCAGTACTAAAACCTCATATTTTGAATAATATACTTAAAATACTTATTATTGATAATATATATATATATATATATATATACATATATATAATATTGTTCGATTCTAACCTAAACGCTCGTAACGATAACTCTTGGTACTGCAACTAAATATACATATAGTTTATAACATCCCTTATACAGTTCAGTTACATAGTTTGTTTAATTAACATGAGATATATACTATAATAGTTGGAGCTCATATATTATATATCTAAATTAAAAACTTATAAGGACTTTGATTATTTTATAAAATAACCGTAAACAAAAAACTCATGAATTGAACATTAAAAAAAATTTATATTCTTGGTAGAAAATAATCATGCATAATACGCTTGAAGATAAAACATTTTATAATAGTGAGAACATATTGTATTTGTGGACATAGAATTAACAACAATGCAAGTAGCCTATATTGTAGGTTGCCGAGTAGAAGCCTTACTTTGCAGAAGCTTTAGTGGGCAAATTAAATGCGGGAGATGGACCCAAAAATTAAGAGGGGCGTTAGCGGAATTTAAGCCTTACTTTGCAGGAAACATGTGTTTTGTTTAGAAGGGGTGTTAGAAATGGTCTATGTAAAACCGATGGCCGCTCGCCCAAAGATTTTTAAGTCGTTTTTATTTTGACCCAGATTGAAATAGTTGGGACCAGCCTTTTTCGCCGTGATTCGAGTACGGTATGATGGCTTTAGCCTCTTTTGGTGTTAGTACGTTCATTTAAACATTACATGCCTAATATTTTTATATTTAATTTGGTTGAGGCAAACATTAGTAGATGTTAGGATCGTATCCCAAACACGTTTTGATTGTTTGCTGTCTATTTGGAACCTTATTGGACTGCCAATCAGTGAGGTTTTTGAAGTTGTCTCGGGCACTTTTAGGATGAAAATCTTAAGTTATTAGGTTTTGGCTAACCTACACCTTATTAAGTATGTCACTGATATATTATTAAGTGTGACATTTTAACTATAACATTACCAAACTAACCGCTTTATTTTTTTTCATAAATTTATGCTTTAAATAAATATTCTATCATAAGAATTTTCCATGTGCATTGGCTCTAATTAAGTTGCTTTGGAGAAAAGAACATAAAATTTTTTTGTGTATCATTTTTTGTTATATATAATTCAATTGTGATCAATAGCCCTCGCTACAACTGAAAGCCTATTTATCCTCAAAGTGCATTTGAACATACTACTTTCTACAATTTTTCTACCAAATATCAAATATTTAGTACTTTAATTTATAATTTGTAAAATAGAACAAGCTAAAATAAAATAAGCCGAGGTAAACGTCAGCTCAGCATCCTATCTATCTAGGGAGCATACTGAACCTTTAGACATGAGTGGAGCCCATTGGAGCGCTAGGTAGCTCGGCTCACTCCCCGTTCAAAGTTTTCCATTCTTGTCCTAGTGGTCAATTTGTCCAAATGCAAGTGTCTAATTGCAAGGGAAATAAATGCAAATAAGTTATTAAGTTAACATATAAATTAGCTTGGAAAAAACATATAAATAAAATGAGCTTAATTATAAGACAGGATCGGATTTTCAATGTGAATAAATATCTATATACCCAATATATATGAATGTCTTATTGGGGCTTACGACCTAATTATAAGATGTCAGTTTAATAAAAATAAAGATTTACAGTATATTAGAAATAATTAAAGCCATCATTAAATAAAAGTTAAATTTGTAATAGTACAACATTTTAATAAATATTATTTATTAAAAAAATAATATTTACAAATTAATACGATAAAAATAGAAATAATTAGTATGGTGTTTAGCATTTAAGCTATTTTAAGTAGACGTGAAAAAAGGCCAAGACAGCAATATAATACGATCAAATGACTTGTTCGTAACATTACATTAAAACATTAAATTGGCAGAACATATATATGAGAACACTCATTCAAACTAAGAGTTTCTCTTATTGATAATAATAATAACAACAACCACAATAATAATAATAATAATAATAATAATATTATTATTATTATTATTATTATTATTATTATTATTTTATTACCATTGGTCCCTAAACGAAAATTTTCTGCTTGGGCACCAGCTCAATGTGAACGCCACCGATGGTGACATCGCCGGTGTGGGGAACGATGGTCACCACCAGCGTGTCGTCGCCGTCGGCCCCAATCCTCTCCACCGTTTGGGTGATCCCCAGCTTGAGCTTCATGCTGTTCTTGTGCCCGTCACCGTGGGAATTGCTGTGCCGGACACGGGCGAAGATGCCCGCCATCTCCCCCTTGTCTTGCGTCGAGTTGCTCACGTACACATCAAAGGCAGCGGCGTCCGGGGTGCCGAGGACGATGCCGTCCACCACCAGCAGCTCCGCCTCGTTGATCTTGTCGGCCGCTGTCCTCGACGCCTTCGGTCTTCTAACCGTAACCACAATGTTGCCATCGAGTTTCCTGGGGGACGGGCCGAACTCGGTGGGGCTTCCGACGGGCGCCGGCTTGGTCCTACCCTTGGGCATTGTCATGTACTTGATCGGCACATTCTCGTAGGAATAACCCAACAACTGTGGGTTCAGAGAATCGCACACCTACACCAAATTGTTTTCTTGTGAAGACAACAACTAACATGTAAATGCATGCATTCTTATATTCTTTGAGCTAATTGAACAATATGCATTGGCATGCATGCATGGAGTTAGACGAATTAGCTAGTTACCTTGACACTGACCATCTTTTGGTTCTCATCAATGAAGAGGAAGGTACCATCGAGCCAATCGGGGTCATTGAACTCGACGGTGTATCCCCTCTTGGCAAGGTAGAGCTCCCAGAGACGGTCGACGTTTGAATGGTGGCAATAGAAGATAGTGACACGAGCAGCAGAGAAGAAGTTCCCCATGTCCATGTGGGGGACCTCCACCTTCCCTACCCAAGAGTGCACCATGTTGTGCATCACCTCCAACCTCCCCATCGAATTGTCCGACAGTGCGTTATTCATCAAATCCCCGGCTTTTAGTTCGTCCCCAGGAACAGTGAAGGGTACCCCATGCTGTCCTCGTCGAACATGGTGGCCAGGAAGTTGAGGTTGTCGCTTACCACCGTGGGCGGCACCGGCATGTCTTCGATGTCGTACGAGTAGGTTAGGATGACCTTCTCAGGTTTCGGTTGGCGTTGTACAGGCTTGAGCTCCGGTCCTTGTAAATGTCGGGAACTGTCATCCCTTGCTCGTCGTCGTAGTTCCAGAAGGGGAGGGCGATGGTGTCGTCGCCAATGATCTTGCCGAGGATCTTCTCGAAGAAGTAGATCTACCACCGGTGCCATGGGAGAAAGTACCTGTCAGATTAGCAGATATCAAAAGAGTGTTTGTCAGTAACAAATCAAAGGCATCGACCTTCAAATCATATCGTGTATAGTTCACTCGAATAATGCAGAATCAAAGTTTGGCTAAGAGTTGCATGTGGAAAAACACCAATTGGTCCCTTGCTGGGTCAAAAGTACACTCAATTTTTTTTACAAAAACCAACAAATTAATATAAGACCATTATAAAATAACGATATTTAAATATTGATGTTGACAGTTATGATATACGTGGCAAAAAAATTTCCTATAGAAAATAAATTAAACTGGTATTAAATTAAACTCAAAAATTATCATGTAAATGGACTGAAAATAAATATAAATAAATTTACAATTATGACATATTAGGTTTAAATATAATAGGTTTTTTTAATATTTGTTTCATGTATTACAATGATCTTAAAGAATATAGAAAAATATCACAAAGATATATATAGTCTATGATACTGTATCCGTACACTATATGTGTAAAATTGGAGAGAAATTATCACACATATTTTAACAAATTATATTGTGAACTTCACTTTTCCCTACTCCGACGGTATAATCCATGGGAGCTTTAAATATGCTTTAAGGGTTTCTCATAGACAAAAACGAATGTACCTGTATAAACTTGGATGGGGACATTTAACCCGGGTATTCTCATAGACACAATGCACTGTTAAGTTGTATCAACCAAGCTCCAAAATCTACTAGTTGGGCCCTTCGGGCCCTCAAAAGGACTTTAAACAACCAAAGGAAACTCGCAATAAGTGTCACGGGCCTCTATTAATCCAAAAGCTAGTTCAAGAATTAAGCAGCCTATATACAAGTCATATCAACCTTCAAAATTAAGCCATAGCTATACAAGTCACCAACAACCTCTACGACCGATGTGGGATAAACCCAACAACTCTCTTTCACACAATCGGGCGTGGCCCGAAACCATCATCGTCTGACACACTCCCCTTAAATCAGATGCACTATGGCAAACTTTTCTTCAAATCATCAGGTGGTGCCCATGAAGGAAATAACAACAACCGACGTAGAGGCAAACTCGGCTTTGATACCACTTGTTGGGCCCTTTAGACCCCTACCCAAACTCCGAAACCACTGTTGGGCCCTTCGGGCCCCAAAATGGACTTTAAACAACTAAAAGAAACTCGCAATAGGTGTCACGGGTCTCTCTTAATCCAAAAGCTAGCTCAAGAATTAAGACTTTCTCATTAACTTATATACAAGTCACCAACAACCTTTACGACCGATGTGGGACAAACCTAACCCCAACTGTAATGAATTTGAACGGGGACATTGTAACCCTGCTGTGTATAACCCTCGTTGCAGTAGGCGCAATGCACCTACGCCTGCTGATGGAAGTTCCAAGGGTGGTCTTTGGGCAACTTCTTCATCTCCGCCACGGCCATCTTCAACTTATCAATCTCGTACTTGGTGAGCTTGTGCGCCAGCTTTCTGATCCGCAGCGGCGCTCCCTTCGGTATCACATAGGGTTGGATGTCCAGCGGCTTGGTGAGGTCGTAGGGCGGGCAGCACTGCACCGGCGCCCGGTCGCCGTAGCCATCGGGGTAGTTTGCAGGGTGGCAGGCCCTGAGGTCCGGCGGCTGCACCGGCTCACCTCGGGCGACTCATCCGACCGGCGTCGCTCAGTAAATGCAACCGAGGCCAAGGAGGACATTCCGGCGATCGAACATTCAAGGAGTTCCCACCGTCAGCGTCCTCGCCGCCTCCAGCAGTGCTGCTTCTAATACTAGTAGAATTGCACCGACGAGGAGCTCGTCTTGGTGAGGGATTGATGGTGATGGAGGTTGGAGTGTTGAGCAATAACATGGACATGGCCATGATTGTCTTGATAGTTAATTGTCGTAGTAAAAGCTTAGAGTGATAGTCGGGTGGAACATATTCATGTGTTTATACAGTGTGCATGCATGGCCATAAGGTGGTAATTGGGGCGACATATGAGAAAGGCCAATTAGGAGCATGAGTCATGCCTATAGTAAATGAAATGGGGCCTCATGGTTTGATTGTCATATATAGAGGAATTAGATGAAATTTGGATCCTCACTTTTTCCCACTTGTGCATGCATGGCGATAAGTTTACGTGGTCCAAGGTGGTTATTGGGGCCACATATGATAAAGGCCCATTAGGTGGGTGAGTCATGCCTGTAATAAATGAAATGGGGCCTCATGGTTTGTTTATCATATATAGGTAAATTAGATGTGAAGAAGATTTCGATGGACATATCCACCAATTATAAGATTAATGTACGAAAGTATTTTTTCCATAAATTCATTATGATTTTATGATTATATTTTTAAGAATTTTCGCAATTTTCACCAAAATTTTGACAAAATTTTATTGTTTGCTACGGCATCACCAAATCTCCTTTCTCCGGAGGAGACTTCCCTAGTTGGATTATATTCCTTACTTGCTCCTAATTTTTTCAACTCGGCGCGATGTTAATCCAAAATTCATACATATCTTATAATGTGAACTTTTACATATAACTTATATATAGCTATTAGTATGAATGGATTTTCATGGAAAGTTTAAGAGAAAAATCCGATATTTTAATCATATGTATGGTTTATTTTTAAGAGATTGCATCAGACGTAACATAAATAATTGAGGCAAGTTTGATAGCTTCAATCAAATAGGTTCCCGATGAGATGAAATAGGCGTGAGACAAAAAGCGCAAAACGGGACTTCTAAGATTGTGTGCCCCTTTTCACAGTGCCACTTAATTACAGCAGTTTTCTAGAAGAGAAGTAAAATAATCAGATGTAAAATCAAAGGGGCTGTATTTATATTGTTATAATTGATTAATTACAGGCAATCAAAGGGGCTGTATTTATGTTATATCAATTGCATGTCTTCGAATATCTATACACTATAAATAATAAAAAACCAAAGTGGGCTTCGAATCCTCACGTGTTTCACGAATCTAATTTTATTTGAATTGTAATAGCCAGCTAAGGATCAACCACCCGACCCCAACCAAATATCAGGCCCAGCTCTTTGATGTTAAGGTTTCTATATCATCCTATACTACAGGGAACCCTTGATCGATTCATCCAAATCGTACATTAAATTATCAAAGGCAAGAACTAAGAGGTAGTGGGGGGCTTCGAGGGTGTTTCACTCGCGTAATTATACTTTGGAGTTTGGAGTGTCTAGTCAGATGTTTGGTGAGGAGATAAGATCAGATCTACTTCTTTTTTCATATTTTTTCTGTGGACACGAATCTCTGGGAGACAGCAGAATGCTCGGTTGGTGGATATCTGGCTTTAGATGGGAAGTCCTTTCACATGTTCTAAATGCAACGGTTCTTTGCGTTGCGCGTTGGACTAGGAAGCCCCCCATCCCATTGTTGTTAATCGTGAATTCCAACTTATTTTAGCTCATCAACAAGTTTTTATGTTAGATTTATCCCACGTGGATTAGAAGGTGTTGGTGAAGCACGCGCGAGTAAAACATACACAAGAAGTTGGTGAAGCTTGTAATTGTTTCACTCACGTTATTATCATGAGCACTCCTTAACTAAAATAACTATTGAAGAAGTTGGTCAATTTTGTTTTTTTTGTTGAAATGTTTACGAAAGACACGTGTTTTGGAGTTAGTCACTTAAAACCATTATTTGTAGGAACGTAATCTCCTCTGGTGGGAGGAGATTAAACTGATCAAAAGCATAAAAATCATCAACTTTTTTGTAATTTTGTGATGCTTGTGTAATGTTATTTAGTTTTTCAAAAAAGGCTCACTAATTTCTTCTTAGTAATTGAGATGTGACGGTGATTTCGGTCACTATTTGAATTAGCATGGAGTGTTTCCAGTGCGTCGAACATGGGAAGAAAGAGGACGTCAAACATATATATATATATATTTATATAAAGGCTACAATGTGTTGCAGTTTTTTTGTAGCACATTACAACGTACAGCCCACAGCCTTCAAACCCATAGCCCCCACCCCCCGGTGTGGGCGGCTTCGGTCGCGGCAGCTTAGGGGCCGCAGTGCGGTGCGAGCGGAGGGGACGGCGCCTGGTGGCGCGGGGGTTGGAATGGGGCGGCCGGGGGCGAGGGGGCCGTGGCTACAGGGCGTGGAGAGGGCGCCGACGGGGCAGGGGCGAGGGGGCCGCGGCTACGGGGCGTGGAGAGGGGCGCCGACGGGGCGGGCAGGGGGCAGGCGAGGGGCCGCGGCTACGGGGCGTGGAGAGGGCGCCGACGGGGCGGGCGGGGGGCAGGCGAGGGGGCCGCGGCTACGGGGCGTGGAGAGGGCGCCGACGGGGCGGGCGTGGGGGGCGGGTGAGGGGGCCGCCGACGTGGGGTGGGGATGGGCGGGTGGGCGATCAGGCGGCTGCCAAGCGAGGCTGGCGGGCGGGCGACCAGGTGGGGCTGGGGCGAGGTCTGGGTCTCTCGTAAAATCTGGACCGCTGAATTTTAATCCAGCGGCCCAGATTCATTATGCTGCTGATGCACTGTATTTTCATACAGCTCGCAGTAGCACGCCTATATATATATATATATATATACAAACGCGTGTGTGATAGGATGTATTTTGTTACCGGTATCTATAAGATGTACAATATGATAGTTAAAGGGCTTTGTGATATGAAGCTTCTTAATCGAGCTTTTGGAACGTATTTGGGTATGCGAACAAGAGGAGCCTCAATAATGCCAGATACATTCCATGTTTTGGTGGATTCTTACTGCAAGAAGGGAAATGTATACCAGGCAGCTACTTGTTGATGAGATGTTTCAAAGTCAATACATTCCTGATATTGCCACATGGTCTATAATTGTTAATGGGTATTGGGATCGAAAAAGCAAGGAAGGAAGCATAACTCTTACGGAATAAGCTAAAGATGTAAATATTGGCATATAGTTAAATTGGACTATTTAGAGATTTCTATATTGGTATTATTTCTCGTTTGCTTTTTATTGTTTTTTCACATTTTTGGAGGTGTTTGACGAAAAATTTTAGTATCTTTGAGAAGTATATTTAAACATCATCGTAATGACAAGTTTTGGACTAATCTATGTTTGAAAGTGGTACAAGCACATACTCTAGATGTCATTTATGATGCTAAGTAATATCTAAAAAGGGTTTGACGAGAGGGAATCCCAATGCTAACAAACTTTCTAAATTTCACTAAATGAATAACTAAGAATGTTGATTAAGGAATTACGTTTAGTTTATTAGTATCATTATTTGTTTATTAATTTATTAATGTATTTGTTAATGTTGCTGTTGTTCAAGTTATTGGATTAAATTCTTGTTTACTAACTAGATTTTTTGCTCTTTTTCTTTGATGATTGAAAGATAACTGAGTGAGATAAAAGTAATTAGTGCTATTTCGTCAATGCTTGAGTGACAAATCTCTATTACATGTGTAATACCTAGGTCTAAAGTTTTTTAAATATATATATATATATATATATATATATTTGTTAGAGATAGGATGTACGAGGATAGTTAGTTGAAGTAATCATGTTATACCTTTGATATAGATAGGGGGAGATCTTTTACGGATTAGATTTTTTTGTAGATTATAAGCGATTTTATGATTGTGATGGTTATCCGAGATCACCCTCAATCATTAAATAAAGTGGATCGTAAGAAGGTGTTTAGAGCGCTCGGTAAGCCATTGTGCAGCTTTGTTCCTCTCCCCACCTGCTTCTTTTACTCATGGTTGCATGAATCGGAATCGGAATCGGAATCGGTTTTCCAGGGAGTCGGAATCGGAATCGGAATCGGTCTGAATCGGCCAAGAATCGGTTCAGTTGAATCGGTCCAAATTAATTTAATCGGTCATATATAATAATTTGACAATTTATAATATAAATATATTAAAATTGGGTATTGATGTTATTTTGATATTATTCTGTATATTATAGTTTCTGATATTTTTAAATATTTTTTAAGATTTTTTAAATTATTTAGAATTAATTATTATTTTTGACTCGAGTTAGACTCGAGTCAACTTTTAATTACGAGAATGCCACTCTTTACCCCCGCCGCCGCCGCCGCCGCCCGGTCGGCGGCGAGTCTCGAGGCGGCGATGTCGGAGGATGTCGGCAGCCCGGTCGGACGAACAGTCAGCGGCCCGCAGCCGGCGGCGAGGCGGCCCGGAGCGGCGGCGAGTCGCGGCGATTCGTGCGTCACAGCCCGATTCGGTCCGGCCACACTTCGGCGGCGACGTTGCGAGGTCGGCGGCGAGGTCGGTAGCCCGGTCGGCGGCGAGCCCGGAGTCGGGAGCACGGCGGAGGGCGGAAACGGGGCGGCGGCGGCGGACGGCGGCGAGGGAGCGGGTTTGATTTTAGGTTTTAAAATCCAAATTACCATTTTACCCATGCTTAAATAATTTAATAAAAATCATACCTAGGGTATTTTAGTAATTTCATTAAAAAAACCGATTCCGATTTAAATCGGCCGATTCCGATTCCGAGTTAAATCGGTCGGAATCGGCCGATTCGTGCAACAGTGCTTTTACTACTCATCAGTACTTCTTTTTTATTTTCCTCCTTGTTTGTTTCTTCATCATGTTGCATATCACCTTGTTAGTTGTTTTTTGTCTTGTTCTTTTTGAATTTTAATTATTAGTTAGAGATCGTTGTTTTTTTAAAGATTTTATGTTTTCTTTGTACGGTTCTACAATTTGAGTATACACTCTTTATCTACATAGTATTATTAATTATTTTTGTATAGTTTTATCAATTTAACGTTAATTCATGATTCATGTTGTATGAAAATTAATATTGGTATTATATTAAATATTTACTACATTAATTATTTTTCATTTATTATATTTATATTTGATAAATTGGTAATATCTAATTATCATGTAATTAATTATTACTTACCATCATTTTGGTTTGCTGACCTGATTAATCAACAAATTAATTTGTATGTTTGGTTTGTATTTTTTGTGGGTCAATAGTACATAAGTTAGGTGCACGCATAATTAACAAGTTGATAATGACATTGTATTATTTGTTACATCTTTTGGATGTAACTGATCGAAGTTTGGTGTATTAACCAGTTAATATTTCTCATCTTGTTTTTAAGCTAGGTATATTAGTATTAATGTTAAAAATTAAGTCAAGAGGTTTAATTTGAAAATAATATAATGATTGATTAAATATAATGTTACGTACAATGTATAGTTTGAATTAAGTTTAAATTAATTGTTGCATATTAGTTGCTCAATTATATTATATTTATAGTGCAACCACTATATGGGTATGAAACTTTTAAAATGTTATTTAATAAATAAGGCATTAGTTTTTTATTGTTATTATATATGATTAATTATAAATTATGGGTTGATAAATATTGACATCCTTACAAGTCCAAGTAGTTGTTGGCATGTTTTGATGTTTCGTGATAATTATTAATGATTTGGTGTGACCATATAAATTAGCTTGTGTGAATTAATTAAACATTAAATTATCATGGTTCACTTATAAGTAATTAACCAAATGATTAACTAATTGTTGTGATATATATTTTATTGTTATTTTTTTATGTACTTACTTAAGTGTCGCATATCATATCATTTCATGCATTGGACTAAGCAATTATATGTGTTAACGTATAAATTATTTGTGACACCCAGATTAGGATTTCTCATTGCGATTATGGTACTTTTGTCTATATTTTTAGATTTGTATAACTATTTGAAATATTGTATATTCATTTTTGGCAGCCCTTGTAAGCTTGAGCTTAAATTCGACCACCATATGTCGAGGGCAACTAAGGCCAAGGAATTGACTCAGTCCGACACGGGCTGCACCTTTAAAATTTCTTAAAAGATAAAATATCTGCCCCCATGCTGAAAGGGGTGACAGGGCGTAGTAACGGATAGATGACTCATTATACACTTGTGATACTAAAAGCGTAAGTCGATGACAAATATCAGTAACTATAAACTGTGGGTCACGTAGCGTATGTGCGCATACATGAGATTTTAGCTAGATGGGGCGGCCACCCCTCCTGGCATAATAAAAGCTCAACATAATCTCATAATTACTAAAAGACTCAAATTCAGATGTTATGGAATATATTAACTTATTTGTTGTAATTATATAATTTAGTATTTTTATCACTAACACGGAATTGCCTCCGTAGGTATGAGTATTATAGAAGGATGGGTATAGTCGGACAGGTAGAGGACTATGTAATTAGACTATTTTTTCTTATATATTGTTATACTTTGAGGTTGATTGCATGTTAGTGGGATTTTGGTTCGTTTCATAAGGCCTTAAATTTTTTCAAGCTTATATTATATTTTATTTAATAGCGCGACTTAGAATTTGAACTTTAACTAATTCCTTGAGTATGAAATTAATTTGTACGATTTAAAAGAATTTTACGTCATGAGTTTATTTAAAATGTTAAAAATTAATAAAAAATTAATTCACGAAACACTTAATTTTATATATGAATATTTGGCTCGTAACTCGAAACGGCGTTCCTACATTTATACTTTGTTTACTTGATTATGTTTTTTTACAAGACAGCCGGTTAGACTGTCAGATCTAAAAGTTGAAATGCTTGGTGTTACTTCTGGTTCATGATTAAGAATGATCTTGCAACATCTTGTGCTAGGAGTCAGTAGTGTCCCCTTCTTTATTTGAAAGATGGTCAATTTCCTTCTCATTTATCAGGCATGAGCTTCAGCAAGGCAGGCCTAAAATTCTTTAATTATTATTATTATTATTATTATTATTATTATTATTATTTTATCATTGTCCCCTAAAAGAAATTTTTCTGCTTGGGCACCAGCCCAATGTGAACGCCACAGATGGTGACATCGCCGGTGTGGGGAACGATGGTCACCACCAGCGTGTCATCGCTGTCGGCCCCAATCCTCTCCACCGCTTGGGTGATCCCAGCTTAAGCTTCATGCTGCTCTTGTGCTCGTCACCGTGGGAATTGCTGTGTCGGACACGGCGAAGATGTTGGGATTAACCAAACAAACCAAATACAAATCCCTTATTTCAACACATAAGGATGAGAAGTACCAAACAAATAGAGAGAGACGACAAGATAATTTTACGTGGAAAACCCCAAATTTAGGGAAAAAACCACGGGGCAAACGGCCAGATCAAATTCACTATATCACAATTTTGATACAGAATAGATCCACAAGAGAACAAACTCCCCAATACCAATTTACTGTACTTTCTACAAAATTGGTATAAAGTCGTAGAAGACAATAAAAGAAGAATATTACAGATTAAGAACTTGGCGAAGTTACCATTGACGATTGCAAGCCAATCTCAACAAAACATTCACCTTTCTTCAATCCACACAATTTTCTTTCTCCCTTTGCAGCAGCATTTTTCTCCAAAACCCAAAAACCAGAAAAACCAAAGAAGAAAAGCGTCGTACGTTGCTTTTATTCCTTTCAACTAACCAAATCTGGAAAATCTTGGTTTTTGCCCAAAACAGGGTTGTAAGTTTATGTATTTACGGAGGAGGGACAACCCAACAAACCTCCCCTTCCCGACTCCATGAAATACCTCTAGCCAGCATGGGAAGCTCCATCCATGCCTGCTCCATTCCTGCAGTAAACATGTTTCTCCTTTGACACAACTTTAGTCATCATATCTGAAACATTCCTTTCAGTATGAATTTTTGTTAGCTCAAGAGATTTACTTTCCAACACATCTCTTATCCAGTGATATCTCACATCAATGTGCTTGCTCCTTGAATGAAAACTTGAATTCTTACTCAGGTGAATTGCACTCTGGCTATCACAATGTACAATATATCTCTCCTGTTTAATGCCAATTTCATTCAAAAATCTCTTAGTCCATAGCATCTCCTTGCAAGCCTCTGTAGCAGCAATAAATTCTGCTTCAGTTGTGGATAATGCAACACACTTTTGCAACCTAGACTGCCAAGACACAGCCCCATTAGCAAAATTAACAACAAACCCAGATGTTGACCTTCTTGTTTCCAAGTCACCTGCCATGTCTGCATCGGTGTAGCCAACCAATAAAGGTTTATCACTTCCAAAACACAAACACATTTTGGACGTACCTCTCAAGTACCTCATTATCCATTTAACTGCTTGCCAATGTTCTTTGCTCGGATTTGCTAAATGTCTGCTAACCATTCCAACTGCATATGCTATATCAGGCCTTGTACAAACCATAGCATACATCAAACTACCAACTGCAGAAGCATAAGGAACCTTTCTCATTTCCTTCATTTCTGTTTCACTTAAGTCACTTTTCTTCAACTTGAAGTGACCCCCAAGTGGAACTCCAACCGGCTTTGCATCTTTCATGTTGAATTTTTCAAGTACCTTTTCTATGTACTTTTGCTGTGACACCCAAAGCTTTCTAGCTCCCCTGTCACGCCGAATGGACATTCCCAAGATTTGCTTTGCCGGTCCCAAATCCTTCATTGCAAAGGATTTGTTCAAGTTCTTCTTTAAACTTGCAATCTTGGCTCCATCATGTCCTACAATCAACATGTCATCCACATAAAGCAACAGAATAACAAAGTCACCATCATCAAACCTCTTGATGAACACACAGTGATCAGAAACAGATTTCTTGTACCCATTCTTTTCCATAAAAGAATCAAACTTTTTATACCACTGTCTAGGAGCTTGCTTCAAACCATACAAACTCTTTTTCAGTCTGCACACCATCTGTTCCTTTCCTCTGACTTTAAAACCCTCTGGTTGCTCCATGTATATGGTCTCCTCAAGATCACCATGAAGAAAGGCCGTCTTCACATCTAACTGTTCAACTTCCAAATCCAAACTTGCAGCCAAAGCCAGAACAATTCTAATAGAAGACATTTTAACAACAGGAGAAAAAATTTCATCGAAATCAATACCTTTCTTCTGTCCGAAGCCCTTCACCACCAACCTTGCCTTGTACCTTGGTTGTGTGTTATTTTCTTCATATTTGATCCTGTAGACCCATTTATTCCTCAATACTCTCTTCCCCTTAGGAAGATCCACCAACTCATAGGTGTGATTATCATGCAAAGATTTCATCTCATCTTGCATTGCCTTCAACCACTTCTCCTTTTCTACATGAGCTTTGACCTCACTGAAATTTTCTGGTTCTCCACATTCAGTAATTGTCACATATTCTGATGATGGATATCTTGTTGATGGAACTGGTTCACGAGCTGATCTCCTCACATTAGTTGGCTGCCCTTGATCAGAATCTCCATGTTCCTGTCCAACATCATTAACAAACTCATTAGAAATATCATCAGACACCACATCCTCACCCTCATCATCACTCGGTGGGGAAATAATTGTGTCATCCTGAGCCGCCTCTTCACTTCTAGTTGAGGTTGAAGGATCTTTTATCTTTTCCAAGCTTTCCTGAGATTTAGTTTGAGGAACTTCTTCCTTGCCAAAGTCCTCAACTGTTTGATCCTCCCTGAAAACTACATCTCTGCTTCGAATCAGTTTTCTATTCTTAGGATCCCAAAGTTTGTATCCAAACTTATCATCACCATATCCCAGAAAAATACATTCCACGGCTCTAGAGTCAAGCTTAGCCCTTTGCTCCTTGGGCACATGTGCAAAGGCTTTACAACCAAAGACTCTCAAATGAGAATAACTGACCTTTTTGTCACTCCAAACCCTTTCTGGTATGTCACTGTCCAGAGCATGTGTGGGAGATCTGTTGATTAAATAACAAGTTGTGCTCATGGCTTCACCCCAGAAGCTTTTAGGCAACTTAGCTGAAGACAACATACTCCTAACCCTCTCAGAGATGGTCCTGTTCATTCTTTCAGCCACTCCATTATGTTGAGGAGTATAAGGAACCGTCTTCTCATGCCTAATCCCATGCTTGCTACAATATTCATCAAACTCAACAGAACAATATTCACCACCATTATCACTTCTAAGACATTTCAAGAGCTTACCGGTTTCTCTTTCAACCAATACATGAAAATTCTTAAAGATGCCAAAAACATCACTTTTATTTTTCATGCCATAAGCCCACACCTTCCTAGAAGTATCATCAATAAAAGTGACAAAATAAATAGAACCGCCAAGAGATTTTACCTCCATAGGCCCACACACATCAGAGTGTACCAACTCAAGAACTTCTGACTTCCTTGTACTTGTGCTTGCAAAGGATGTCCTACGTTGTTTCCCGACCAAACAATGGTCACAAGGACTAATTGTGATGTCCTTGACCTTGGGAAGGAGATTTAACTTCTTCAAAGTCTCTAGTCCCTTCTCACTCATGTGTCCCAATCGATGGTGCCACAAATCAGCAGTGGAATCAAATGAGGAGATATTAACCTCCCCTCGAACTAGACTCGTCTCAGTTTTGTACAAACTGCAACACTTCTTCCCTTTAGCAACAACAAGAGAACCTTTCACAAGTTTCCACACACCTTGTGCAAATTGTGAACCAAATCCTTCATCATCAAGCACTCCGGTTGACAACAAACTCATCCTCAAATCTGGAATATGTCTGACATTTTTAAGCACCAATCTGTAACCCGTGTTTGTTACTATATGCACATCTCCAAGTCCCACAATTTTGGAAGTATCACTATTTCCCATCTTCACTATACCCAAATCTGAAGATTCATAGGTAGCAAAGAAATTTCTGCTTGGAGTTGCATGAAATGATGCTCCCGAGTCAACTACCCAACTAGCATCACAATCAGCCGTCAAACAATCATTCCCACAATCAGAAAGAATCACCATGTCATCATGCACAACATTAGTGTTCGTTTCTCCTTGATCCTTGTTGTCCTTATTTTTCAAGTCTTTCTTGAGCTTCCAACAATCCTTCTTCATATGACCTGTCTTGTCACAATAATAACACTTCAAGTGCTTCCTGGATTTAGACCTTCCTCGACTCTTGTCCCTTCTGTCTGTGTCTCTATTTCTCGATCTACCTCTTGCCTCTTCTGACACTAATGCATGAGACCCTGAAGTTGGTAGAGATTTTCTTCTCACCTCCTCATTCAGTAAACTGCTTGTTACCATGTCCATTGTGAGTTTTCCATCCGGAGCAGCATTGCTCAAAGATATCACCAATGTTTCCCAACTCTCTGGCAAAGTGTTGAGGAGCAGGATAGCTTGTCATTCCTCATCTAGAGTCATCTTCATCCTGGCAAGTTGAGTAATAATACTCTTCATCTCATTGAGATGCTCACTTATGTCAGTTCCATCCTTATACCTCAAATTCACCAATTTCCTTATCAAAAGGGTCTTATTGCCAGCAGTATTCCTCTCATAAACTTCTTGGAGTTTATCCCATATTGCTTTTGAGGACGTCAATTCAGAAACATGATGATACACAACTTCATCTACCCATTGTCTCAAACAGGCCATAGCCTTCCTATCCAACTTATTCCAGTCTTTTTCAGTCACCTCTGCCGGTTTCTGACCAGTGATAGGTTCATATAAATCCTTGGAATATAAATGATCAATCATTTTTCCTTTCCAATAATGCCAGTTACTAGGCCCCTTAAGAGATATCATCTTAACATACTTCTCATCAGCCATCTTGTTGAAATATAAATCACAGACACACCAACTAGGCTCTTAGAAATTTCGTCGAACACCTAGTGGGCATCAAATATCAACAACCAAAACTTGCAAACCTCTTGGCTCTGATACCACTTGTTGGGATTAACCAAACAAACCAAATACAAATCCCCTATTTCAACACATAAGGATGAGAAGTACCAAGCAAATAGAGAGAGACGACAAGATAATTTTACGTGGAAAACCCCAAATTTGGGGAAAAACCACGGGGCAAACGGCCAGATCAAATTCACTATATCACAATTTTGATACAGAATAGATCCACAGGAGAACAAACTCTCCAATACCAATTTACTGTACTTTCTACAAAATTGGTATAAAGTCGTAGAAGATAATAAAGGAAGAATATTACAGATTAAGAACTTGGCGAAGTTACCATTGACGATTGCAAGTCAATCTCAACAAAACATTCACCTTTCTTCAATCCACACAATTTTCTTTCTCCCTTTGCAGCAGCAGTTTTTCTCCAAAACCCAAAAACCAAAAAAACCAAAGAAGAAAAGCGTCGTACGTTGCTTTTATTCCTTTCAACTAACCAAATCTGG
>JAURVB010001512.1:0-16406 GCA_033002965.1 Piper betle | reverse complement strand
TCCACCACCAGCAGCTCCGCCTCGTTGATCTTGTCGGCCGCCGTCCTCGACGCCTTCGGTCTTCTAACCGTAACCACAATGTTGCCATCGAGTTTCCTGGGGACGGGCCGAACTCGGTGGGGCTTCCGACGGGTGCCGGCTTGGTCCTACCCTTGGGCATTGTCATGTACTTGATCGGCACATTCTCGTAGGAATAACCCAACAACTGTGGGTTCAGAGAATCGCACACCTACACCAAATTGTTTTCTTGTGAAGATGACAACTAACCATGTAAATGCATGCATTCTTATTTCCTTTGAGTTAATTAACAATATGCATTGGCATGCATGCATGGAGTTAGATGTATTAGCTAGTTACCTTGACACTGACAATCTTTTGGTTCTCATCAATGAGAGGAAGGTACCATCGAGCCAATTTGTGTCATTGAACTCGACGGCGTATCCCCTCTTGGCACGGTAGAGCTCCCAGAGACGGTCGACGTTGGAATGGTGACCATAGAAGATAGCGTCACGAGCAGCAGAGTAGAAGTTCCCATGTCCAAGTTGGGGACCTCCACCTTCCCTACCCAAGAGTGCACCATGTTGTGCATCACCTCCAACCTGCCCATAGAATTATCCGACAATGCGTCATTCATCAACTCCCCGGCTTCTAGCTTGTCCCCCATGAACAGTGAAGGGTACCCCATGCTGTCCTCATCGAACATGGTGGCCAGGAAGTTGAGGTTGTCGCTCACCACCGTGGGCGGCACAGGCATGTCTTCGATGTCGTACGAGTAGGTTAGGATGACCTTCTCGGTCATGTGGCCCAGGTTTCGGTTGGCGTTGTACAGGCTTGAGCTCCGGTCCTTGTACATGTCGGGAACTGTCATCCCTTGCTCGTCGTCGTAGTTCCAGAAGGGGAGGGCGATGGTGTCGTCGCCAATGATCTTGCCGAGGATCTTCTCGAAGAAGTAGATATACCACCGGTGCCATGGGAGGAAGTACCTGTCAGATTAGCAGATATCAACAGAGTGTTTGTAAGTAACAAATCAAAGGCATCGACCTTCAAATCATATCATGTATAGTTCACTCGAATAGTGCAGAATCCAAGTTTGGCTTAAGAGTTGCATGTGGAAAAACAGCAATTGGCCCCTTGCTGGGTCAAAAGTACACTCTTTTTTTTTACAAAAACCAACAAATTAATATAAGACCATTATAAAATAACGATATTTAAATATAGATGTTGACAGTTATGTATATACGTGGCAAAAAATTTCCCATAGAAAATAAATCAAACTGGTATTAAATTAAATTCAAAAAATTATCATGTAAATGGACTGAAAATAAATATAAATAAATTTACAATTATGACATATTAGGTTTAAATATAATAGGTTTCTTTTAATATTTGTTTCATGTATTATCAATGATCTTAAATAATATTGAAAAATATCCCAAAATATATATCATATATACTCTATGATACTGTAATCCGTACACTATATCTGTTAAATGAGAGAGAAATTATCACACGATTTTCAAAAATATAATTGCCTGCTCCTACGGTATAACCCATGGGAGTTTTAAACGTGCTTTAAGGGTTTCTCATACACAAAAACGAATGTACCAGCTGAAGTGAACTTGGATGGGGACACTGTAACCCTTCTGTGTATAACCCTCGTTGCAGTAGGCGCAGTGCACCTGCGCCTGCTGCTGGAAGCTCCACGGGTGGTCTTTGGGCAACTTCTTCATCTCCGCCACCGCCGTCTTCAACCTATCAATCTCGTACTTGGTGAGCTTGTGCGCTGCCTTTCTGATACGCGGCGGCGCTCCCTTCGGTATCACATAGGGTTGGATGTCCAGAGGCTTGCTGAGGTCGTAGGGCGGGCAGCATTGCACCGGCAGCCGGTCGCCGTAACCATCGGGGTAGTTTGCAGGGTGGCAGGCCCTGAGGTCCGGCGGCTGCACCGGCTCACCTCGGGCGACTCCTCCGATCGGCGTCGCTCCGTACATCCAACCGAGGCCGAGGAGGACATTCCGGCGATCGAACATCATGGAGTTCCCACCGGCAGCATCCTCGCCTCCTCCGGCAGTGCCGCTTCTAATACGAGTAGAATTGCACCGACGAAGAGCTCGTCTTGGTGAGGGATTGATGGTGATGGAGGTTGGAGTGTTGAGCAATAACATGGACATAGCCATGATTGTCTTGATAGTTAATTGTCGAAGTAAAAGCTTAGAGTGATAGCCGGGTGGAACATATTCATGTGTTTATGTAGTGTGCATGCATGGCCATTAGGGTACGTGGTCCACAGTAGTAATTGGGGCGACATATGCAGGATTGGAGATGCCATCAGGCTGTTGATGATCCTCATCATCAACGGTCTCTACGGGCGTCTGCATCAAGCGTTTCTAAATATGTTTCAACGGGGAGGGTGAGTCATGCCTATAGTAAATGAAATGGGGCCTCATGGTTTGATTGTCATGTATAGCCGAATTAGAAGAAATTTGGCTCCTCTCTTTTTCTCTATTTATGCATGCATGGCGATAAGGTTACGTAGTCCAAGGTGGTAATTGCGCCACATATGATAAAGGACAATTAGGAGGGTGAGTCATGCCTATAGTAAATGAAATGGGGCCTCAAGGTTTGTTTGCCATATATAGCGGAATTAGAAGAAATTTAGCTCCTCTCTTTTTCCCATTTCACATCTCGGTGCCCCTTCCATTCCATGGCGCGGGAGAACCACATCTCCTCTGATGGAAGGAGATTTCGATGGACATATCCACCAATTATAAGATTAATGTACGAAAGTAATTTTTCCATTAATTCATTATGAATTTATGATTATATTTTTAAGGATTTTCGCAATTTTCACCAAAATTTTGACAAAATTTTATTGTTTGCTACGGCATCACCAAATCTCCTTTCTCCACAGGAGACTTCCCTAGTTGGGTTTTATTCTTTAGTTGCTCCTAATTTTTTCAACTCGGTGCGATGTTAATCCAAAATTCACATATATCTTATAATGTGAACTTTTACATATAACTTATATACAGCTATTAGTATGAATGGATTTTTATAGAAATTTTGAGAGAAAAACCGATATTATAATCATATGTATGGTTTATTTTTAAGAGATTACATCAGACGTAACATAAATAATTGAGGCATGTATGATAGCTTCAATCACAAAGGGGCTGTATTTATGTCATATCAATTGCATATCTTCGAATATCTAATAAAAAACCAAAGTGGGCTTCGAATCCTCGCGTGTTTCGCGAATCTAATTTTATTTGAATTGTAATAGCTAGCTCAGGATCAACCACCGGACCCCAACCAAAAATCTGGACCAGCTCTTTGATGTTAGGCTTTTTATATCATCCCATCCTATCCTACAGGGAACCCTTCATCGATTCATCCAAATCGTACATTTAATTATCAAAGGCAAGAACTAAGAAGGTAGTGGGGGCTTCGCGCGTGCTTCGTATGTTTCACTCACGTAATTATACTTTGGAGTTTGGAGCGTCTAGTCAGATATTTGGTGAGGAGATAAGATCAGATCTACTTTTTTTATATTTGTTTTTCTGTGGACACGAATCTCCGGGCAGACACAATCAGGTGTGTCTCAGTGACAGACAGCAAATTGGTTGTTGGATATCTGACTTTAGATTTAGATGGGAAGTCCTTTTATAACTTCTAAATGCAACAGTTCTTTGGGTTGCGCGTGGGGCGCGTGGGGCGCGTGGGATAGGAAGCCCCCGATCCCATCATTGTTAATCGTGAATTCCAAGTTTTTATACACGAGCACTCCTTAATTAAAATAACTATTGAAGAAGTTGGTCAGTTATTTTTTTGTTGTTGTTGTTGAAATGTTTACCAAAGATACGTGTTTTGGAGTGATTCACTTAAAACCATTATTTGAAGGAACGTAATCTCCTCCGGTGGGAGGAGATTAAACTGATAAAAAGCATAAAAATCATCAATTTTTTGTAATTTTGTGATGCTTGTGTAATGTTATTTATTTTTTCATAAAAGGCTCAATAATTTCTTCTTAGTAATTGAGATGTGACGGTGATTTCGGTCACTATTTGAATCAGCATGGAGTGTTTCCTGTGCGTCGAACGTGGGAAGAAACACTAGAAAGAGACGTCTACCTTACTGAGCTAAATCAAACCATTGCAAATATCTGCAAGAAATATAGTAACCTACTCTCAAAATAAATTTTCCTAACATTGTTGGATAAATATTGCTATTGCCCAGCCAAAAATATAGCTGTTAAAATCAAAGAAAGATATTTGATAAGGTGCTAATTAGAGGTACTTAAAAATATCATTGATATTTGTAATACGTGGTGCATGTCTTATCTAACACGATAGAAGGATCATCGCTCATGATTAAATAAAAAATGGGTACATGATCACATTTTAATCTAGTCTTACCTTTGTATGTGTGTGTGTGTCGATCGGAGAATACTATACCACTATATACGAGTCCTATTGCCAAGTTAAATCCGTTTTTCTTAGAGGGTGCCACCAATGAATAGTGAATGCTACTAACATGCAATCTAACAAAAAATGTCAAGCTCAACATGTGGGGAATCATTTTAATTTTTGGTGAGGTTATTAATTTGCTAAATGACCACATCCACGATGCTGATATAGCATGCACGGTTCTTGACTAGTATTTGCATCAATTAGCCTATTTCATTGACTGGCTAAATATCATAGAAGAAAAAAGGAGAAAAATTACTTACCCCTGTTTGTAACATTGAAATACGTTGGTTGAAAGAAAAAAAACCACTTCTCAGAAAAGCTTAGCACTGAGAGTGAGAAAGTAATGAAGCTAAGGATGGAGAGTAGCTAAGAACTATGTAATAGTATCATGTTTGTAGCATCTCATATAGTGTATATATATATATATATATATATATATATATTGGTTTCCATTAAAATATATACGTGCATTAGTACCAATAGTACCACTGAGAAAGCCAGTAGTACCACCAAAATTGCAATGTACTTCCGAGAGCAGTACATGTTTGCAAATTGCACTTTCTATTTGGCCCATGTATGAGACTGGGCTCGAGAATATAGTTCACTCGAATAGTGCACTTTTCATGTTGGCCCATGTATAAGACTGGGCTCGAGAATATAGTTCACTCGAATAGTGTAGAATCGAAGTTCGACTAAGAGTTGCATGCGGAAAATATTAGATGTTGGATATAAAATATATACGTGAATTAGGAATTGTGTACATATATTATTATATAAAGTTGGCCTAAATTAAATTGATTTACTAAAGTGAAAGGTTATAGGCCATAAATTAAGGTGCCGAATTCAATGTAAAAAGTGTAGAATTCAATGTGTTGATACTTTTATATATTCTCTTTTCGTGATAGGTAAAATGTGAATTTATGAAAACTACAGTTATAAATAAGGAAGTTATAGTCCCTAAATCAACAAAAAGTTTTTTCTCGTGATAGGTAAAAAATGAATTGCATGAAACTACAGCTATAAATAAGGAAGTTATAGTCCCTAAATCAACAAAAAGTTTTTGTTCTTTGTATCTCATTGTCCAAAATTCAAGTTTTAGAAAATTCTTCTTAGATTCATAAGACCAAAACCTAAGGTGGTCAAGATTCCAGTTTTTTTTGTGGCTTCAGATACTGCTTCCGCTATCTAGTTTATTTACTCGATGATTTGATATGAAATCTAATAAAGTACTACAAGCAGCATCAGAGCCACCTTCATATTAAATTATTGAGTATTATGTTTTAATTTTATTTAAATTATGGATTGGAACTATTCAGTTCTATATCCCATTCAGACCTACAGATTCAGGATTAAGAAAAGTACAGAAAAATATAGTTACAAAAGGTTATAATTTTAGAAACTCCCACATAAAGTTACTTTCATAACCTTTTTTTCAGCCATAATTAATATTTTAAAATTTATTAAGGACTGCAATATGCTACCTAAGTAGCCTCTTTTATGGAAATTAATTTTTTTAAATATTAAGATGGTTATGAGTATTTAATTCATGTGGATATTAATCGGCTCAAAGGAAGGTTAATATTTGACAAAATTATATATTCATTTGTAGTAATAAATATGAGATGATTGTTAAGTGTCCATGTGGATAATAAATTGGCTCAAAGGAAGGTTTATTATTTGATAGGATTTATTATTCATATTTAATTACTGCACTTAAAGTACCACTTACAAATTAATATTTTTGCCCAAAGACTAAATATTAATGTTGTGATAGGTATCTCATGATGGGATTCAATATTGATTGAATTAGTAATCTTATTATGGGCATTTTATTTTGTTCTATGAATCTGGTTAATCAATCTGCTTATATGATTTTTGCCAACATCAATTCAGTTCCAATTTTAAAGACAATTTTAAGGATTAGAAAGAGGCCTAAGTAAGTTGTTAATTTTGTCAAAGGCAACTATTAAGACCGCTTATGAATTATGGACTGGAAAGAAACCAAGTATTATGCATTTACGCATTTAAGGTTGTCCAGCAGAAGGAAGGCCTTATAGGCCAAATGAAAAAAAACTGGACTCAAGAACAGTTGGCAGTTATTTTGTTAGGTATTCTGAACGGTCTAGAGGATATAAGTTTTATGATCTCATAATAAGATCATTCTTTGAGACGGGCAATGCCCAATTCTTTGAGGATATTGAGTTAGGAGGGGGAAATAAGATTAGAGACTTTGTCTTTAAAGAAGAATTTGTTTCTCTTCCCATGATTGTTCTTGACAATAATCAGGATCAAGATCATATTCTTGATGTTGTTCAAGAAACAATACTAGAATTACAAGACAATGTCGAGAATCTCCCTAATCAAGTTATACATGAAGAGCAAACTCAACAACCTCAAGAGAAAATGTCATTAAGGAGATCCACAAGAGAAAGGAGAAATGCAATTTCAGATGATTATATCATTTTTCTCGAAGAACATGAGGATAACATTGGAATGATCGAAGATGATCCAATCACTTTTCATCAAGCCATGACGAGTTTTAATTCTTAAAAGTGGATTGATGCTATGAATGAAGAGATAAAGTCCATGAAAGCTAATGACGTTTGGAATGTAACACCCCAAATCCGGTTCACGCTCGTGAACCGAACCGGCATGTTACAGGCCCCGGTTAGGTCGGCTAACCCGAACCTAACTCATGCGGATCCAATCTCGGCGTCTTAAGATGAAGATACGATCCATCGTGAATGAATAAATGCGCAAAATCCTAACATGGTACTACATGAATGACATGCAAATTAAATTTCACACCATCACAATCACAATCAAAATTAGTAAAAATTCTAAAACGAAAGGGACAGAATTTCCCCTAAAAATACAATTAGGGGCCACCCTGTCAAAATCGTATATTCTAACATATATACGCATAGCAACAATAGCATTCACACAAGCTTCTAATCTACTATATTCATCATTCTCTGAACTTTGGGTCCTAACCCCACTTTTGCTGCGCTACTCTGATCATTTCATTTCATGTCATTGTCATGCATCAAACATTTAATCATGTCACTCACAAAATAATAACATAATGATACAATATTAAACATTCAGAAATCTAACATGTGTGTGCACAAGACCTCATTGCTCCTCCGTCCAAGCTGGCTCATCCATCTCGTGCTTATCACCTACATATATATAAGAAAAACGTCAGTAACAAGCGTTACTGGTCCGGAAAATAAAATAACTATAACAAACTGGCTATGAGAGCAAACTCTCATCTGAAAGAAAACATATACTTCCTCAAGAACACTCTGAAGGGCACTACTGAGGAGCCACTGGGCTGCAGACCCGGTAGCATCCCGAACTTACTGCTGCTGGTACTGTGCTACTCTCAGCACTTCTTTTTCAGTACTTCTCGTGAAACTTTATCCTAAGCCCTCTCCTTACCTCCATATTTCTCCTGGCCTTGAGCACGAAGGCCGAGTACTCTCAGGCAGTCGCCTTTAGTACCCTTTGAACCACAAGTCCGGACATGCGCTGTACTAAACAGTACCCGTAAACCTCCACGTTCTCCGGGTGTGAGGAACTCAAACGCGGAGTTGTCAGGATCCCTCGGGAATGGAACAGTCCGCTGGCACTAATCCAGAGCCCGCTTTGACTGTCACGGCATCCTCTGCATGGTACGTGCAGTCGATTTCTCCATCTCTCGTCTCACTGAAAACTCGAAAACTACTATATATATAGGCCTGGGTAGGGATTTATATAATAGGCCCGAAGGCAACTTTTGGTGGATCTTGTTTTCGAAATCATCCTCGAGGGATCTCATCCTCGAGGGGTTATTAATCCGGAAAATATTCGATTAAATGGCCCGAGTTAAGTGGGATCCGATAAAACGCCACTTAACCCGTCCTGCAGACAATAAATTAAACATACAATAGAAGAGAGTAAAACAAGACGAGTCCTAAACGGACCTGGTAGAAGCTCCAAGCGTGTCATCGCGCCTAAGCGGCGAGCTCCTACTCCGTACCTACACATCAAAACTAAATACTAACGCCCGCTAACTAAATGATGCATCAAACTCAATAACATCACAATCACAATGCAAGCATCCATCAACATAACAATCAGAAAATCATAAAAATTAATTAATCCTAGCTCATCCTATTCATACTAATTTTATTACGTGTCTGTAACTTATGTCGTGGTCACTTATCATGCTCTGACCTGATCTACTTCATTAGATCGCTTACTCTTCACTCACACTTAATCTCATCATGCAACTCATCGTTTCATCCATCATTAAACATTAATCACATCACTAATCATAAATATGAAAATAATTCTACCCATCCTATTCCTACCAATTTTATTGTATTTTTCCTAAGTTACATTACTCGATTAGCATGCTCAACTCGATCTACCTCATTAGATCACTTACTATTCATTCACTAACAATCTCATCATGCACATCTTTACTTTATTCATGGTCAAGACATTAATCATGATAATTAATCAACCCTAGCACGCTATGCTAACAATTATCATCAATTTTAAATAATCAAATCGGAGGTAATTATACCTCACGTCGTCGGCAATCGGCGACGGCTAGGGTTCCGTCGCGCGTCTCGGAGCTCAAATTCGGCGCTCATCGGCGTCCGAAGCTCGATCGGGCTCCACCGGGTGAGCCCCACGGAAGATCCGGTGAATTCCGGCGAATTCCAGAAATTCCGATTTTCCGGCGGTTTTCCGGCAGCTGCTGGCGGTTTTCCGGCGACTTCCGGTGGTTTTCCGGCGACTATTGCCGGTGGTATCTACTAGCTGGATAGGGGTCATGTAGGGTACCCTCGGAACCGGCTCGGCGAGCCCGACTCATCTACGAGGTCGACGCGGCCAACGGAGGTGGTGGCTCGCCGGAAAACGACTAAAACAGGGCCGGCGGTGTTGGGTCGCTAGATCCGGCCGGCCAGGGCGGCGATGGCCTCCGCTCCGGTCGGGGAAGGCCGCTAGGTGGTCGGTGGTGCTGAGGCGACCACCTGATCGTGGTGGCGATGCTCGCCGGCGGCGGAATCGGCGACGCGACCGAAATGTAGCCGCGGCGCTAGGCGAGCCGATTCCGACGTTGCGGCGGCCTGGCAGCGGCCGGGGCTGGTCGGGGCGGCACGGCGACGCCGTGGCGGAGCTGGGCGGCGACGATCGGCGGCCGGGCGGCGCCGACAGCGGCGGCGGCGACGCTGCACAGTGGCGGCGTCGGGGTTTGGGCGTGGGGAGAAAATGTCGTCGTGGAGAAGAAAGGTTGGGTGGCAAACTCGTAATTAAGACTTGACTCGTCTCCGGCTCGAGTCAAGTATAATAACTAGGTCGTATTAAATCCTAAAAAAATTCATAAAAATCGGGAAAAATCCCGTAAAATCAAACAACATCACAAAAATCATAATGATATGCTCTAGAGCTATCAACCCACCCGAAATGCCCGTAACGCATCCTAACGCAATAAACGACCTAAAACTAATTCTACGATCCATTATATATAAAAATAATAAAAAAAATCACTGGCATACTCTCATATATTCTGATAACTCATTCTGTTCTGCTGTGTTCATGACGTTATCATCATATACTTGGGTACGCATGACCCTCATAGCTCATACACGCGACCGGCGTCGGCTCGGTACACGTGTCCTGAAACTGACTCAATTCAAAAAAATAACGGTCGACTCGACCGGTTCTGAATATAAAACCCTAACTCGAATCGTGGGTTTTACATGGAATCTTGTTCCATTGCCTGAAGGTGTGAAACCTATTAGTTGTAAATGGATATTTAAAACCAAGAGGGATTCGAAAGGTAATGTAGAAAGATATAAGGCGCGTCTTATTGCAAATGGCTTTATTCAAAAGGAAGGCATCGATTATAATGAGACTTTCTCACTAGTTTCATCGAAAGACTCATTCAGAATAATTATGGCATCAGTGGCACATTTTGATCTTGAGTTACATCAGATGGATGTAAACATTGCGTTTCTAAATGGAGACATTGATGAAACAATTTATACGATGCAACCAAAAAACTTTGTATCGGGAGATTCAAAGAATATAGTTTACAAATTAAAGAAATTCATCTATGGACTTAAACATGCTTCTCGTCAATGGTATCACAAATTTTATCAAGTGATTCTCTCGTTTGGTTCTGAAACGAATGTTATTGATGATTGTATATACCATAAGTTTCGTGGGAGTAAGTATATTTTTCTAGTTTTATATGTTGATGATATATTGCTTGCCAGTAATGATATAGATTTTTTGCACAAAACCAAGAGATTTTTATCAAAGAAATTTGAAATGAAAGATCTTGAAAATGTGTCTTTTGTATTAGGAATTTAAATACATTGGGATCGTGATCGATGTATACTTGGATTATCACAAAAGCCCTATATAGAAAAAGTGCTTAAAAGATTTGGCATGCAAAATTGTAAACCAGGAGATACCCTTGTTTCTAAAGGAGACAAATTCAGTCTCAACCAATGCCCTAAAAATCATATAGAAGGAAAGGAAATACAAAAGATTCCCTATGCTTCAAGAGTGGGAAGTCTAATGTATGCTCAAGTATGTACGCATCTAGATATTGCGTATATTGTTGGAATGTTGGGTAGATATTTAAGTAATCCGAGATTAGATCACTGAATAGCAGCCGAAAGAGTCATGAGATATCTTCAAAGAACAAAACATTACATGCTTACATATCGGATGTAACACCCCAAATCTGGTCCACACTCATGAATCGAACCGGCATGTTACATGCCCCCGGTTAGGTCGGCTAACCCGAACCCAACTCGTGCGGATCTAATCCCGACATCTTAAGATGAAGATACGATCTCGTCATACATGGATGACTGCATGAAATCCTAACATGATACTACATGGATGAGATGCAAACTAAATTGCACACCAATACAATTACAATCAAAATTAATAAAAATTCTAAAATAAAACGGACAGAATATCCCCTAAAAGTGCAATTAGGGTCCACCCTGTGAAAATAATATATACAAGTATATATGCATATATCAACAATTTCATTCACACACAATCTAATATGCTGTAAACTCATTCTAGAACTTGGGTCTCAACCCACAACGCTTCCACTGCACAATCTATTCATGTTTCACATACTATCATCATGTCTTAATATTTAATCATGTCACATTAGCATGTCTCAAGCATTTAATCACACCATTCACCATATAATAACATCATAAAAACAATATAATCACTCAATCGACTGACATGTGTGAAAGCGATAACTAGTGCTCCCTCCTCCAACTCGTGATTATTACCTACGTATAGTATAAAAATACGTCAGTAACAAGTATTACTGGTCTGGAAAATAAAATAACTATAACAAGCTGGCTATGAGAGCAAACTCTCATATAAAAGAAAACATCATACACTCCTCATGAACACTCTGAAGGACACCTACTGAGGAGCCATTGGGCTGCAGACCCAGTAGCATCCTGAACTTGATTAATCTATTGCTGCTGATGCCTCTCTTGAGATTTTCTTACTTCATTTTTTGGTACTCGAATCCTAAGCCCTCTCCTTACCTCCATATTTCTCCTGGCCTTGAGCACGAAGGCCAAGTACTCTCAGGCAGTCGCCTTTAGTACCCTTTGAACCACAAGTCCAGACATGCGCTGTACTAAACAGTACCCGTAAACCCCTCCACGTTCTCCGGGTGTGAGGAACTCAAACGCGGAGTTGTCAGGATCCCTCGGGAATGGAAACAGTCTGCTGCACTAATCCAGAGCCCGCTTTGACTATCACAGCATCCGCTGCATGGCACGTGCAGTCGGTTTCTCCATCTCTTGTCTCACTGAAAACTCGATAAAATTATATACATAGGCCTGGGAAGGGATTTATATAATAAGCCCGAAGGCAACTTGTGGTGGATCTTGTTTTCGAAATCATCCTCGAGGGATCTCATCTCGAGGGGTTATTAATCCGGAAAACTATTCGGTTAAATGGCCCGAGTTAAGTGAGATCCAATAAAGCACCACTTAACCCGTCCTGCAAATAATAAAATAAACATACAATAGAGGAGAACGTAAAACAGAGACGAGTCCTAAACGGACCTGGTAGAAGCTCCAAGCGTGTCATCGCGCCTAGGCGGCGAGCTCCTACTTCGTACCTACACATCAACAACTGAATACTAATGCCCGCTAACTAAATGATGCATCAAACTCAATGAACATCACACACAATATAATAATCATCTGTCACAATCAACAATCAATAATCATAAGTATGAAAATAATTCTAACTCAACCTATTCATACCAATTTTATTGTATTTTTCCTAAGTTATGCATCGTACTCGACTTAACATGCTCAAATTTACTTTACTTCATCAGATCACTTAACTATTCATTCTCCTATTAATCACATCATGCACATCATTACTTCATTCATAGTCATAGTGCATTCATCATGACAACTACTCAATTCTAGCATGTTATGCTAACAATCATAATCAATTTTAAAGAATCAAATCGGAGGTAATTATACCTCACGTCGTCGGCAATCGGCGACGGCTAGGGTTTCGTCGCGCGTCTCGGAGCTCGAATTCGGCGCTCGTCGGCGTCTGAAGCTCGATCGGGCTCGACTGGGTGAGCTCCGCAGAAGATCCGGTGAATTCCGGCGCATTCCAGAAATTCGATTTTCGGCGGTTTTCGGCGGGTTTCTGGCGGTTTTCCGGCGAGCTTCCGGTGGTTTTCCGGCGACAATCGCCGGCGGCGTCTACTAGCTGGAAAGGGGTGGTATTGGGTACCCTCGGAACCGGCTCGGCGAGCCCGACTCATCTACGAGCGTCGACGTGGTCCAACGGAGGTGGCGGCTCGCCGGAAAACGGCTAAAACAGAGGCGGCGGTGTGTCGACTCGATCTGGCCGGCCTAGGTGGCGACGACCTCCGTTCCGGTTGGGGAAGGTCGCTGGGTGGTCGAGGGTGCCGAGGCGACCACCCGATCATGGCTGACGACAGTCGTCGGCGGACCGAGATCGGCGACGCGACCAACACAGCCGCGGCGCTAGGCGTGGCGATCGGCGTCGCGGCGGCCGAATGGTGGCCGGGCCTGGTCGGGGTGACACGGCGACGCCGTGGCGGGCTGGGCGGCGTCGATCGGTGGTCGACGGTGCCAGCCGTGGTGGCGACGACGAGCGACAGGGGCGGTGCGGCTAGGGTTTGGACGCGGGAAGAAGAAAGAAAGGTCGAGGGGGTGAGAAAAATAACTGGGTAGCAAACTCGTAAATAATACTTGGCTCGTCTCCAACTCGAGTCAAGTATAATAACTAAGTCGTATTAAATCCTTAAAATTCAAAATCGGGAAAAATCCCGTAAAATCAAACAAACACCAAAACATCATAATGATATGCTCTAGAACTATCAACTCACCCGAATTGCCCGTAACGCGTCCTAACGCGGTAAACGGCCTAAAACTAATTCTACGATCCACTATATATAAAAATAATAAAAATAACTGGCATACTCTCATATATCTGATAACTCATTCTGTTCTGCTGTGTTCATGACGTTATCATCATATACTTGGGTACGCATGACCCTCATAGCTCATACACGCGACTGGCGTCGGCTCAGTACACGTGTCCTGAAACTGACTCAACTCGAAAAATAACGGTCGACCCGACCGGTTCTGAATATAAAACCCTGACTCGAATCGTGGGTTTTACACATGAGATATCTTCAAAGAATAAACATTACATGCTTACATATCGGAAGTCAGATCAACTTGAGATCATTGGGTATTCTGATTCTGATTTTGCTGGATGCCAAGATAGTCATCGATCCACTTCTGGCTATGTCTATCTGCTTGTTGGAGGAGCTATTTCTTGAGGAGTGCTAAGCAGACACTCATAGCTTCTTCCACTATGGCAGCTGAATTCATAGCTTGTTATGAAGCATCCAATCATGGAATATGGTTGCAGAATTTTGTCACAGGGCTGCGCATTATTGATAATATTGAAAGACCACTTAAGATATTTTGTGACAATCAATCTGCAGTATTATATTCAAATAACAATAGGAGCTCATCTAAATCAAAACATTTAGAGATCAAGTTCCTTGTTGTAAAAGAAAGAGTTCAGAGTGGTAAAGTCTCTATAAAGCATATTGGGACAAACTCCATGGTTGCGAATCCGCTTACTAAAAGTTTACCACCCAATATTGTGATCTTTCATGAGACATGTTGCTCATATGGGTGTTGCATCATTTGATGATATGCTACTTTAGTGGGAGTTTGTATTTGGTTTAAGGTTCACTCTGTTTTGGTATTTTTGGTGATCTCATAAGGTTGGACCAGTTGAAAATAGGCATGTTAGATCAAATTACATGTAATTTTCATGCTACACATCCATACTTGATCTATGCCATTTAATTATGTTGATGTATGTGACCATTGATGGGTTTAGTTATGATAAATGTAACGAAAATCGCCTTGATCCTTTGACATTGATTAATGGACGAGATTGTTATTTTGGAATAATGACATATGTTTTGGAGCTCATAAGGTTATACAATTATCTTTGTGTATATATTAAGTCCAAGTGAGAGATTGTTGGATGTTGGACATAAATATATACGTGAATCAGGAATTGTGTCATATGTTATTATATAAGGTTGGCTTAAATTAAATTGATCTACTAAAGTGAAAGGTTATGGGCCATAAATTAAGGTGTGGAATTCAATGTGAAAAGTATGGAATTTAATGTGTAGATACCTTTTTCATATTCTCTTTTCGTGATGGGTGAAAATGAATTTATGAAACTACAGCTATAAATAAGGATGTTATGGTCCCTGAATCAATAAGAAGTTTTCGTTCTGGTATCTCATTGTTCAGAATTCAGGTTTTAGAAAACTCTTCTTAGATTCAGAAGACCAAAACCTAAGGTGGTCAAGACTCTAGTTTCTCTTATCGGCTTTAGGTACGCTTTCGCTATCTAATTTATTTACTCGATGATTTGATATGAAATCTAATAAAGTACAACAGAAAAACATCAATTGGCTCCTTGCTGAGGTCAAAAGTACACTTAATTTTTTTTAAAAAAACAACAAATTAATATAAAACCATTATAAAATAATGATATTTAAATATAGATGTTGACAGTTATGATTTATATGGCAAAAAAATTTCCCATAGAAAATAAATTAAATTGGTATTAAATTAAACTCAAAAATTATCACGTAAGTGGACTGAAAATAAATATGAATAAATCTACAATTATGACATATTAGGTTTAAATATAATAGGTTTTTTTAATATTTGTTTCATGTATTACAATGATCTTAAAGAATATAGAAAAATATCACAAAGATATATATAGAGTCTATGATTGTATATCCATACACTATGTGTAAAATTGAGAGAGAAATTATCACACGATTTTAACAAATTATATTGTGAACTTCACTTTTCCCTACTCCGATGGTATAATCCATGGGAGCTTTAAATATGCTTTAAGGGTTTCTCATAGACACAAATGAATGTACCAGCTGTAGTGAACTTGGATGGGGACACTGTAACCCTGTTGTGTATAACCCTCGTTGCCGTAGGCACAGTGCACCTTGTTAGGCTCTTTGGCCGCACCTTACCTAAGGTCTCCGGGCCCTTACCTAAGCTCCGAAACCACTGTTGAACCCTTCAAGCCCCCAAAAGGAACTTTAAACAACCAAAGGAAACTCGCAATAGGTGTCACGGGCATCTCTTAATCCAAAAGCTAGCTCAAGAATTAAGGCTTTTCCATTAGCCTATATACAAGTCACCAACAACCTCTACCACCGATGTGGGACAAACCTAACAACTCTCTCTTCACACATCGGGCGTGGCCCAAAACCATCATCTCGTCTAATATACTCCCCCTAAATTAAAACTTTCT
>JAURVB010001511.1:0-11940 GCA_033002965.1 Piper betle | reverse complement strand
GAAGATACGATCCATCATGAATGAATAAATGCGCAAAATCCTAACATGGTACTACATGAATGACATGCAAATTAAATTTCACACCATCACAATCACAATCAAAATTAGTAAAAATTCTAAAACGAAAGGGACAGAATTTCCCCTAAAAATACAATTAGGGGCCACCCTGTCAAAATCGTATATTCTAACATATATACGCATAGCAACAATAGCATTCACACAAGCTTCTAATCTACTATATTCATCATTCTCTGAACTTTGGGTCCTAACCCCACTTTTGCTGCGCTACTCTGATCATTTCATTTCATGTCATTGTCATGCATCAAACATTTAATCATGTCACTCACAAAATAATAACATAATAATACAATATTAAACATTCAGAAATCTAACATGTGTGTGCACAAGACCTCATTGCTCCTCCGTCCAAGCTGGCTCATCCATCTCGTGCTTATCACCTACATATATATAAGAAAAACGTCAGTAACAAGCGTTACTGGTCCGGAAAATAAAATAACTATAACAAACTGGCTATGAGAGCAAACTCTCATCTGAAAGAAAACATCATACTCCACGTGAACACTCTGAAGGGCACTACTGAGGAGCCACTGGGCTGCAGACCCGGTAGCATCCCGAACTTACTGCTCTGCTGCTGGTACTGTGCTACTCTCAGCACTTCTTTTTCAGTACTTCTCATGAAACTTTATCCTAAGCCCTCTCCGAACCTCCATATCTCTCCTGGCCTTGAGCACGAAGGCCGAGTACTCTCAGGCAGTCGCCTTTAGTACCCTTTGAACCACAAGTCCGGACATGCGCTGTACTAAACAGTACCCGTAAACCTCCACGTTCTCCGGGTGTGAGGAACTCAAACGCGGAGTTGTCAGGATCCCTCGGGAATGGAACAGTCCGCTGGCACTAATCCAGAGCCCGCTTTGACTGTCACGGCATCCTCTGCATGGTACGTGCAGTCGGTTTCTCCATCTCTCGTCTCACTGAAAACTCGATAAACTACTATATATATAGGCCTGGGAAGGGATTCATATAATAGGCCCGAAGGCAACTTGTGGTGGATCTTGTTTTCGAAATCATCCTCGAGGGATCTCATCCTCGAGGGGTTATTAATCCGGAAATATTCGATTAAATGGCCCGAGTTAAGTGGGATCCAATAAAACGCCACTTAACCCGCCCTGCAGACAATAAAATCAAACATACAATGGAAGAGATGTAAAACAAGACGAGTCCTAAACGGACCTGGTAGAAGCTCCAAGCGTGTCATCGCGCCTAGGCGGCGAGCTCCTACTCCGTACCTACACATCAAAACTAAATACTAACGCCCGCTAACTAAATGATGCATCAAACTCAATAACATCACAATCACAATGCAAGCATCCATCAACATAACAATCAGAAAATCATAAAAATTAATTAATCCTAGCTCATCCTATTCATACTAATTTTATTACGTGTCTGTAACTTATGTCGTGGTCACTTATCATGCTCTGACCTGATCTACTTCATTAGATCGCTTACTCTTCACTCACACTTAATCTCATCATGCAACTCATCGTTTCATCCATCATTAAACATTAATCACATCACTAATCATAAATATGAAAATAATTCTACCCATCCTATTCCTACCAATTTTATTGTATTTTTCCTAAGTTACATTACTCGATTAGCATGCTCAACTCGATCTACCTCATTAGATCACTTACTATTCATTCACTAACAATCTCATCATGCACATCTTTACTTTATTCATGGTCAAGACATTAATCATGATAATTAATCAACCCTAGCATGCTATGCTAACAATTATCATCAATTTTAAATAATCAAATCGGAGGTAATTATACCTCACGTCGTCGGCAATCGGCGACGGCTAGGGTTCCGTCGCGCGTCTCGGAGCTCAAATTCGGCGCTCATCGGCGTCCGAAGCTCGATCGGGCTCCACCGGGTGAGCCCCACGGAAGATCCGGTGAATTCCGGCGAATTCCAGAAATTCCGATTTTCCGGCGGTTTTCCGGCAGCTACTGGCGGTTTTCCGGCGACTTCCGGTGGTTTTCCGGCGACAATTGCCGGTGGTATCTACTAGCTGGATAGGGGTCATGTAGGGTACCCTCGGAACCGGCTCGGCGAGCCCGACTCATCTACGAGGTCGACGCGGCCAACGGAGGTGGCGGCTCGCCGGAAAACGGCATAAAACAGAGGCCGGCGGCGATGGGTCGCTAGATCCGGCCGGCCAGGGCGGCGATGGCCTCCGCTCCGGTCGGGGAAGGTCGCTGGGTGGTCGATGGTGCTGAGGCGACCACCGGATCGACGGCGGCGACGGTCGCCGGCGGCGGAATCGGCGACGCGACCGAAACGCAGCCGCGGCGCTAGGCGTGGCGATTCCTGGCGTCGCGGCGGCCCGATGGTGGCCGGACCTGGTCGGGGCGGCACGGCAACGTCGTCGCCGAGCTGGGCGGCGTCGGTCGACGGCCGGGCGGCGCCGACAGCGGCGGCGGTGGCGCGCGAACAGGGGCGGCGCGGCACGAGGGTTTGGGCGTGGGGAAGAAAAGGTCGGGGAGAAGAAGGTGTGTGGTGGCAAACTCGTAAATAATACTTGACTCGTCTCCGGCTCGAGTCAAGTATAATAACTAAGTCGTATTAAATCCTAAAAAAATTCATAAAAATCGGGAAAAATCCCGTAAAATCAAACAACACCACAATATTATAATGATATGCTCTATGAACTAACAACCCACCCAGACTGCCCGAACGCGTCCTAACGCGGTAAACGGCCTAATACTAATTCTACGATCCACTATATATAAAAATAATAAAAAAAAATGACTGGCATACTCTCATATATCTGATAACTCATTCTGTTCTGCTGTGTTCATGACGTTATCATCATATACTTGGGTACGCATGACCCTCATAGCTCATACACGCGACTGGCATCGGCTCGGTACACGTGTCCTGAAACTGACTCAACTCGAAAAAATAACGGTCGACCCGACCGGTTCTGAATATAAAACCCTAACTCGAATCGTGGGTTTTACAATAGTACCTCACCAATATTTTCCTTCAATTTCAAGCACACTATATAGGCAATTCTGAAACGACCCGGCCATTTTTCACAACATTGTGGGCCTAGCTGGCCAGGTGTTACCAAAATAAAACTACTAAATGCCGAGTAATAAGTTATAAAATAATGGTTCCCACAGTCTTAGACCATTTCCCATAACCACATTTATAACTCAAAACAAAAAAAATGAAGTCCAATTTATTACCCATTCTCCTAACCTGACTATCCTATCATACTTTTATTCTACCTTATTTGAGCTGAAATCAAACAATCTAGATTGGCCTACATACCCATGTCGGGATCAAGCTCGATGTAGTTCTATTGGCTTATGGGTTAGTCCACCGTGCCACTATAAAATATTGGGCCGATGGGTCAGTCCATCGTGCCCCCTATTGGCCGATGGGTTCATTCCATCGTACCCCCTATTATGTTGTATTTCTATTGGCTGATGGGTTAGTCAACCGTGCCACTATAAAATATTGGGCCGATGGGTCAGTCCATTGTGCCCCCTATTGGCCGATAGGTTCATTCCATCGTACCCCCTATTATGTTGTAGTTCTATTGGCAGATGGGTTAGTTCACTGTGCCACTATAAAATATTGGGCCGATGGGTTAGTCCATCGTGCCCCATATTGGCCGATGGGTTCATTCTATCGTACCCCCTATTATGTTGGGCCGATGGGTCCATTCCACCATACTCCCTATTGGCCGATGGGTCCATTTCATTGTACCCTCCATTGGCCGATGGGTCCATTCCACCGTACCCCATATTGGCTGATGGGTCCATTCCACTGTACCACTTATTATGTTGAGCCGATGGGTCCATTCAACCGTACCCCCTATTGGCCGATGGGTCCATTCTACCGTAGCCCCCTTCTGGCCGATGGGTTCATTCCACCGTACCACTGTATTAGGTTGAGCTGATGGGTCCATTCCACCGTACCCCCTATTGGCCAATGGGTCCATTCCATCATACCGTTGTATTAGGTTGAGCCGATGGGTCCATTCCATCGTACCCCCTATTATGTTGGGCCGATGGGTCCATTCCACCGTACCACTTATTAGGTTGAGCCGGTGTGTCCATTCCACCGTATGTAAAACCCACGATTCGAGTTAGGGTTTTATATTCAGAACCGGTCGGGTCGACCGTTATTTTTTTCGAGTTGAGTCAGTTTCAGGACACGTGTACCGAGCCGATGCTAGTCGCGTGTATGAGCTATGAGGGTCATGCGTACCCAAGTATATGATGATAACGTCATGAACACAGCAGAACAGAATGAGTTATCAGATATATGAGAGTATGCCAGTCATTTTTTATTATTATTTTTACATATAGTGGATCGTAGAATTAGTATTAGGCCGTTACCGCGTTAGGATGCGTTCGGGCAGTCTGGGTGGGTTGTTAGTCATAGAGCATATCATTATAATGTTGTGGTGTTGTTTGATTTTACGGGATTTTTCCCAATTTTTATGAATTTTTTTAGGATTTAATACGACTTAGTTATTATACTTGACTCGAGCCGGAGACGAGTCAAGTAATATTTACGAGTTTGCCACCACACACACCCCCGACCTTTTCTCCCCCACGCCCAAACCCTCGTGCCGCGCCGCCCCTGTTCGCGCGCCACCGCCGCCGCTGTCGGCGCCGCCCGGCCGTCGACCGACGCCGCCCAGCTCGGCGACGCCGTTGCCGTGCTGCCCCGACCAGGTCCGGCCCCCGTCGGACCGCCGCGACGCGAGGAAGCCACGCCGCGACGCCGCGCCCGCGTTGCGCTTCCGTCACCGATTCCGTCGCCGGCGACCAGCGCCGCCGCGATCGGTCACTCGCCTCAGCACCCTCAGCCTTCCAGCGACCTTCCCCGACCGGAACGGAGGGCATCGCCGCCCTGGCCGGCCGGATTTAGCGACCCAACGCCGCCGGCCCTGTTTTATGCCATTTTCCGGCGAGCCACCACCTCCGTTGGCCGCGTCGACCTCGTAGATGAGTCGGGGTCGCCGAGCCGGTTCCGAGGGTACCCAACACGACCCCTTTCCGACCAGTAGACGCCGCCGGCGATTGTCGCCGGAAAACCACCGGAAGTCGCCGGAAAACCGCAAGTAGCTGCCGGAAAACCGCCGAAAAATCGGAATTTCTGGGATTCGTCGGAATTCACCGGATCTTCCGCGGGGCTCACCCAGTGGAGCCCGATCGAGCTTCGGACGCCGATGAGCGCCAAATTTGAGCTCCGAGACGCGCGACGGAACCCTAGCCGTCGCCGATTGCCGACGATGTGAGGTATAATTACCTCCGATTGATTTATTTAAAATTGATGATAATTGTTAGCATAGCATGCTAGGGTTGATTAATTATCATGATTAATGTCTTGACCATGAATAAAGTAAAGATGTGCATGATGAGATTGATTAGTTAATGAAGTAAGTGATCTAATGAGATGAATTGTGTATGAGCATGTTAATCTAGTACGATGCAACTTAGAAGAACACGAATAAAATATGGTATGAATAGTTTGAGTTAGGATTATTTACTCTTATAATTATCTGATTGTTATTTTGATGGATGATCTCGTGGTTGCATTGTGTGTGATTCATTGATTTCGATGCATCATTTAGTTAGTGGGCGTTAGTATTTAGTTTTGATGTGTAGGTACGGAGTAGGAGCTCGCCGCCTAGGCGCGATGACACGCTTGGAGCTTCTACCAGGTCCGTTTAGGACTCGTCTCTGATTTACTCTTTCTATTGTATGTTTAATTTATTGCCTGCAGGACGGGTTAAGTGGCGTTTTATCGGATCCCACTTAACTCGGGCCATTTAACCGAACATTTTCCGGATTAATAACCCCTCGAGGATGAGATCCCTCGAGGATGATTTCGAAATCAAGATCCACCACAAGTTGCCTTCGGGCCTATTATATAAATCCCTACCCAGCCCTATATATATGTAGTTTTCGCGTTTTCAGTGAGACGAGGGATGGAGAAATCGACTGCACGTACCATGCAGAGGATGCCGTGACAGTCAAAGCGGGCTCTGGATTAGTGCCAGCGGACTGTTCCATTCCCGAGGGATCCTGACAACTCCGCGTTTGAGTTCCTCACACCCGGAGAACGTGGAGGTTTACGGGTACTGTTTAGTACAGCGCATGTCCGGACTTGTGGTTCAAAGGGTACTAAAGGCGACTGCCTGAGAGTACTCGGCCTTCGTGCTCAAGGCCAGGAGAAATATGGAGGTAAGGAGAGGGCTTAGGATAAAGTTTCACGAGAAGTACTGAAAAAGAAGTGCTGAGAGTAGCACAGTACCAGCAGCAGAGCAGTAAGTTCGGGATGCTACCGGGTCTGCAGCCCAGTGGCTCCTCAGTAGTGCCCTTCAGAGTGTTCTTGAGGAAGTATATGGTTTTCTTTCATATGAGAGTTTGCTCTCATAGCCAGTTTGCTATAGTTATTTTCTTTTCGGACCAGTAACGCTTGTTACTGACGTTTTTCTTATATATATGTAGGTGATGAGCACGAGATGGATGTGCCGGCCGGGACGGAGGAGCAATAAGGTCTTCTGCACACACATATTGGGTGATTGAATGTTTTATGTTTTGTTTATGATGTTGTTTAATAAACATGCTATGATTAAATGTTTGAGGCATGATAATGATACGAAATGAGATGATCACAGTAGCGCAGCAAAAGTATGATGGGTTAGGACCCAAGTTCCAGAATGAGCTTATAGTATATCAGATTGTGTGTAATGAAATTGTTGATATATGCTTATATACTTGTATATATTATTTTGACAGGGTGGACCCTAATCGCACTTTTAGGGGAGACCCTGTTTGTTTTATTTCAGAATTTTGATCGTAACTGTATTGGTGTGTATTTTGAATTGCTTGTCATTCATGTAGTACCATGTTAGGATTTTGCGTATTTATTCATTCATGATGGATCGTATCTTCATCTTAAGACGCCGAGATTGGATCCACATGAGTTAGGTTCGGGTTAGCCGACCTAACCGGGGCCTGTAACATGCCGGTTCGGTTCACGAGCGTGAACCGGATTTGGGGTGTTACACCGTACCTCCCTATTGGCCGATATTTATGTTGATGGACTGGGTCCATTCCATTCTAACATGTCCGATTATTAGATTCTGAACAGTGCGGCTAAAAATAAGTGATGGGTTTCTTGAAACTAGTTATAGCGTGAATTTCATATCTGCCATCTAATTTGCAACCATACAATATCTCAACACCCAAAGACCTATTGCAATTTATACCAAAAAGTTCCAGCAACTTAGCAAGGTATTTCTAATGAATTTATGCGTTGCAACCATGCATGTAAGAGTTCTAATGGAAAAGAAACTAAGAAGAAGTATGAAATACTTACACCACAATGGAAAGGCACTGGAGAGGAGGCAAGAAGGAGTGGACTGCCTTTCCTCCCTAACCCCCTCCTCCTATATATATATGCTTCAATGAGTTCCTCAATTAAATTCTCACATCTATTCATGTATAGGTATTCCCTAGGTTCAACGAGTCCCTTTATTAAATTCTCTTACCCCATCATCCGTTCATGAATCAGTATTCTCTAGGTTGGGTTCGTCTTCCCTAATGCCAGAGTTTGGCCTTACGTCTTCTCTAAGGTTAGGGTTTGGCTTTACGTTGAACCGTGACCGGTCTACTTGATAACCAACCATATCCATTCATCGAAAATAATATTTCATAATACTTAGGTTCAAGTCTTGAAATAAAAATTTTCACATATTTTCACGGTTCTTACAATCTCCCCAACTTAGAAATATTTCGTCCCCGAAATATTATAACATCAACAGGATGATCATGATTAACTATATCTTCGGAACCTCAGGTTGCTCTTGTTGTTGCTTCGGAGGCTGACGACAGTCCTTATGTATGTGTCCCGTCCTTCCACAATTGTAGCACCGACGGGGCTCACTGCATAACCCTGAATGCATCTTGTTGCAATTTTTACATAGTCGACATGAAATCTCCTGAAACTTCCTTTTGCGGTTCCCATCGACATTCCGTTATGTTCAAAAAAAAATTTTTTTTTTCAATGATTACTTAGGTTTGTTAGTGAGTCCACTAATTCACTAATGACATACCCCATTGGAGAAAGATAAATATTGGACTCTTCAACAAGGTACTTGAGTCATAAGATGTGAGCTTTTGGGAAACCTTGCTCTGATACCACCTGTAACGACCCGGCCATTTTTCACAATATTGTGGGCCTTGTTGGCCAGGTGTTACCAAAATAAAACTACTAAATGCCGAGTAATAAGTTATAAAATAATGGTTCCCACAGTCTTAGACCATTTCCCATAGCCACATTTATAACTCAAAACAAAATAAAAGAAGTCCCATTTATTACCCATTCTCCTAACCTGACTATCCTATCATACTTTTATTCTACCTTATTTGAGCTGAAATCAAACAATCTTGATTGGCCTACATACCCATGTCGGGATCAAGCTCGATGTAGTTCTATTGGCTGATGGGTTAGTCCACCGTGCCACTATAAAATATTGGGCCGATGGGTCAGTCCATCGTGCCCCCTATTGGCCGATGGGTTCATTCCATCGTACCCCCTATTATGTTGTAGTTCTATTGGCTGATGGGTTAGTCCACCGTGCCACTATAAAATATTGGGCCGATGGGTCAGTCCATCGTGCCCCCTATTGGCCGATAGGTTCATTCCATCGTACCCCCTATTATGTTGTAGTTCTATTGGCTGATGGGTTAGTTCACTGTGCCACTATAAAATATTGGGCCGATGGGTCAGTCCATCGTGCCCCCTATTGGCCGATGGGTTCATTCCATCGTACCCCCTATTATGTTGGGCCGATGGGTCCATTCCACCGTACCCCCTATTGGCCGATGGGTCCATTCCATCGTACCCTCCATTGGCCGATGGGTCCATTCCACCGTACCCCATATTGGCTGATGGGTCCATTCCACCGTACCACTTATTATGTTGAGCCGATGGGTCCATTCCACCGTACCCCCTATTGGCCGATGGGTCCATTCCACCGTAGCCCCCTATTGGCCGATGGGTCCATTCCACCGTACCACTGTATTAGGTTGAGCCGATGGGTCCATTCCACCGTACCCCCTATTGGCCGATGGGTCCATTCCATCGTACCATTGTATTAGGTTGAGCCGATGGGTCCATTCCACCGTACCCCCTTATTTGGCCGATGGGTCCATTCCACCGTACCACTGTATTAGGTTGAGCCGATGGGTCCATTCCATCGTACCCCCTATTGGCCGATATTTATTTATGGACTGTCTGTTCCATTCTAACATGTCCATTATTAGATTTTGAACAGTGCGGCTAAAAAAAATAGGGTTTCTTGAAACTAGTCAAACGTGAATTTCATATCTGCCATCTAATTTGCAACCATACAATATCTCAACACCCAAAGACCTATTGCAATTTATACCAAAAAGTTCCAGCAACTTAGCAAGGTATTTCTAATGAATTTATGCGTTGCAACCATGCATGTAAGAGTTCTAATGGAAAAGAAACTAAGAAGAAGTATGAAATACTTACACCACAATGGAAAGGCACTGGAGAGGAGGCAAGAAGGAGTGGACTGCCTTTCCTCCCTAACCCCCTCCTCCTATATATATATGCTTCAACGAGTTCCTCAATTAAATTCTCACATCTATTCATGTATAGGTATTCCCTAGGTTCATCGAGTCCCTATAAGATAATAGAAAAATGTTATTCTTTGAGTTAATTTTTGGATTAAGAGAGACTCGTGACACCTATTACAAGTCTCTTTCGTTGTATATTAGCTAATGGAAAAGCCTTATTCCTTAAATTAATTTTTAGATTAAGAGAGACCCAGACCCATGATACCTACTACAAGTCCTTTTTGAGAGCCTAAAGGCCCAACAATGATATAAGATCTCGGTCGCCTTATTTATTAAGTTAATTTTTAGATTAAAAAAGGTTTGTGACACTTATTGTAAATCTTTTTGGGAGGCCAAAAAGCCTAACAATGGCATTAGATCTCAGTTGGGGGTCCAAAAGGCCTAAGAAGTGGTATGAGAGCCATGTTATGATCTTGGGAGATTAGAGTTTCCTTCATGGGAGGTTACGATCTTGGGAGATTAGAGTTTCCTTCATGGGTTCTACCTGATAATTAAATAGGGGTTTACCAGGTAGGTGCAATCTAATTTAATGGAAGCCAGTAGATGATGATGATTTTGGGGTCGCTCGCCTAATATGTGAAAGGGGAGTTGTTAAGTTTATCCCACATCGATCATATATGATGTTAGTGAGTTGTATATAAGTCAATAGAAAGTCTTATTCTTTAAGTTAAGGTTTAGATTAAGAGTCTTATTTCTTATAAGTCTTTTTAAGGCCTCAAAAGGTTTAACAAAAGTATCAGAACTTAATTAGGCAAAGGGCCCAAGAATACTTTGGGCCCCCAAATACACGTAATCAAGGCAAAGGCTCTAAGTTCCATGAAAAATGGACCCTTTCCTTATCATGCAATACTTACAATCCTATTTTGAGGGAGGATTATCTATATATCTTCCAATCCAGTAACATATGGCCAAAACTTACTGTTTAAATTCTTAAGGTGAATAAGGTAAGAACCCTTGCCTTCAACACATTTTTCATCATCACATGAAACAATCTTAATCCAAAGACTAGTTATTTATTAATTTATAATAAATAAGATACCGGCGTCTTCTACCATCATCACCTGAAACAATCTCTGATCTTTATGCCTACGTGATCTTGAGAATCGCCATGGGTTGTCCAAAAGCCAATTTCTAACAATATTCTCCCCTCAATTAATGTTTAGCAAGCCACCACTAAAACATTAGGCAAAACCTCTTTTAATCCAAAAACTTATTTAAAAAATAAAATTTTCTTATAAACTTACATATAAGGCAAAACACTAGATTTTTCCACGATCGATACGGGACTATTTTTTCTTTTGTTGGCTTTTCTAGCTTGGTTTGCTTAGATACCATATTGGGATTTTAGCGAGGGGGAACTTTTCATGTTCAACACTTTTTCTTGTCTCTTGAAAAAAAGTCTCTGCAATCATATGAGCTAACGGCCCAACAGTATGGAATTGTCCGTATTATATGAAGCTCATGCATCCAATGGGCCTCTCGATAAGTTAAGCCTAGCTAGATTTGTCCAAAATTGACATTTTGGTAAAAGTAAATCTTTTTTTCCAGGCACATTTTTGTAGAAGTTTTAATAGGTACTTAGACGTATTTGAAATCATTGGGGGGGGGGGGGGGGGGCATCGTATTTATCTGTGTGAAAAAAAATAATATTATATATTTGCGGTGTGCCCACAAAATTTCTAAGAATTTGATAAAGTTTAATCAAGTCTTAATATCTCGATTCTTTTCCTTACTCTTTTAATAGTTAATCTTAATTAATTGTCCGTAAAAATAATATTTATTTTAAAATTTTGTGTATGGAAAAATCTTGGTTGAGTTTTGTCTCTAGATATTAAATAGAGTTTAATAATTGAGCCACATAAAACTAAACTAACCTTAGCACAAACACAATGATAATTGATAATTTATTCTTGTGAAAGGAAATATAAGATAACTAATTAATATATTTTTTTACCTTGGGGGCCCAAAAATGTCGATTTTCATTTTAGGGATGACTTCAAGGTTATGGGTTCAAACCACATTGGCTTTATTTTTTAAGTAAAGTATTTTTGACTTTTAATCGAACTGGTTTCGAGTTAACGAACGAGATGGACAAACGAGCTTATAAAAATTAAATAATTTAAGTATATTCGAACTCGAGTCAAGTTCAAACACATAAAAGTATATTCAAGTCAAACTCGAATATATATATGTCTAAAACTCGTTCGAT
>JAURVB010001510.1:0-11240 GCA_033002965.1 Piper betle | reverse complement strand
TTGTGGTTCCCATCGACATTCCGTTGATAGTTCTGTTGCTGGTGTTCTTCAGACCTGTTTTTGCTACTACCCTGGTTGGCGTTCTTATGTTGCATAGTAGCCTTCCCTTGTTTCTGTGCACGGACATAGTCGTACACCAACTCATGAGTAGTGGCTGCTTCAATCACTTCAGTTATAGTGCCTCTTGGCGCCGTAGCTACCCTACTCCTCAATTCTGGCTTTAACGCCCAGAAAAATTTGTCTGCTCTGGCCCGGGCAGTTGCCAGACTTCCAGATGCAAATCGCTCTAGTTGCGAGAAATTTTTGGCATACTCTCGGACTGAATCATCCTTCTGAGTTAGAGTGGCAAATTCTAGTGCTTTCTTCTGGACAACAGACTCAGGAAAATATTGTCCATTAAAAGCTTGATATGGAACCTCCATGAATAAGCTTGAGAACCCCTTTTATATTGGAACCCCCAACACATTAACATGAAAACCCCAATAACAATTCAGCAACAACCCCTAAGAAAAGGCTAGAACTCAGATTTCTTAGGAAGATGATCAAGAATCAGAATTAAGAAAACTTGTTTCTAAATCCCAATTTCGAAACACTCCACAAGACAGATGATCAATCCACTTGAATGTTTCTTAAAGCATGTATTCTACTCAAGAACACAAAGATAAAAGCAAAGGCTTTTAGGTGTTTTTCTTCTTACTTCCAGGTCGTCCTGTAGCAAAAGGTTAAGGCATCTATATATAGCCTTTACAAAGGAAACCCTAAAACTAAATAAAACTAATGGGCTTATAATAGGCAAATTCGTCCAGCCCATTACTTAACAAAATAAAACCCAAAATACAAAGCTTAAATAACCCTCCCAAGCCTATTTGGGCCAGCCCATAACATATATGGCACATTACAAACTTAATTAAACCCATTAGTAGTAACTTGGACTTGAATTAAGTTGTATTGAACTTGAGTTGCATTTGCACCAAAGCTTTGATGTCCTTGTAACTCTTCACTAGCTGAATTCACTAAGCCTTGTAAATGATGAATTAAGGCTTGTTGAAGCTTCTTAGATTTAGACCTTGTTATAGGTCCTTGAGGCAGGCTAATCGGACTAGAAACTTCTTCCACTTGATCCTTGCCTTCTTGACCATGCTCATCTTCATGGCGTGTAGGCTGCTCCATAACACTCTCGGACTGAATCATCCTTCTGAGTTAGAGTGGCAAATTCCAGTGCTTTCTTCTAGACAACGGACTCAGGAAAATATTGTCCATTGAAAGCTGTTACAAATTCCGCCGAAGGAATGGACGAAATCTCCCGTTTATAGAACACAGTCTTCTCCATGGACTTCCACCAATAGGATGCTTCCTCCTGAAGCATGCATGTCGCCCACCTCACCTGATGGCGATGAGGCCACAGAGAGAGCTCTAACTGCTTTTTCAGTCATGTCCAACCAGCTCTCCGCCTTCATTGGATCAGTCCCTCCAATGAATACCACAGCTCCGTTCTTCAGGAATTTCTCTACAGTGTATCGATCACTGTCATCCCCATCTAGCAGTACCACTTGTCGGACTACCGGTGGCACCGGGTTTGGAAGTTCTCCTCGCTCGCCCGGGTCAGCTATTCCTACCCGCTCTTGGGCGCTCCCCTGATCCCCATTTGGGACGTTACTAGGACCCGCAGCCGAATTTGGAGCTCCATTCCCCATTACCAATCCCGGTAACCTCTGCACCATGTTCTGAACCACAGAACTAGTATTTTCTGAAGCCTGCGCTAGTCCCTGTATGGCCGTCAAAATTTGGCCTAACACACTCTCAAGGTTTGTGTCCGACTGCGCAGCTTGGCTCGACTTCCTTCGGGTGCCTGCCATCTAAAATTTATTCCGTTATGGTTCATTAATTTTTTTTTCAATGATTACTTAGGTTTATTAGGGAGTCCACTAATTCCCTAATGACATACCCTATTGGAGAAAAATAAAATATTAGACTCTTCAACAAGGTACTTGAGTCATAAGATGTGAGCTTTTGGGAAACCTTGCTCTGATACCACCTGTAACGACCCGCCATTTTTCACGATATTGTGGGCCTAACTGGCTAGGTGTTACTCAAAAGTAAAGTAATTATGTCAAACATTTTTTATAAATAATAACATATATAAAGATCCCACAGTCTTGGACCGTTTCCCAGCAGCCACACTTATTTCTCAATTAAATAAAAAAAGGAGTCCTCATATTTATTTTGCTCCATACTCTGGATGTCAATCACCTAATCTCGTATCTGCATACCTGCGGAGGCAATTCCGCGTTAGTGATTACAACACTAAGTAGTATAATAGATAAAACAAAACAAGTACATTCCACTATTTCCTTATGTTTATTTTAATATGCGGTGGAGCGATTCCGCTATACTCCAAAACAATGCGGAGGAGGTATCCGCTGTGATCCGCACACCCCGGCCGTAGCCTTTTTGTGGGGAGGCTACCACTACCGTCTCCAGTGCCAGTGCCTCGCACACCCCGGCCGTAGCCTTTTTGTGGGGTAGCTATCACTGCACTCGGGTGATTGCTATGCCCCGTTTGTGGGGAAGCTCTCACTACCAATTCTAGTGCCAGTGCCTCGCACACCCCGGCCGTAGCCTTTTTATGGGGAGGCTATCACTGCACTCCAGTGCCAATGCCTTGCACACCCCGGCCGTAGCCTTTTTGTGGGGCGGCTATCACTGCACTCAGGTGATTGCTATGCCCCGTTTGTGGGGAAGCTCTCACTACCAACTCTAGTGCCAGTGCCTCACACACCCCGGCCGTAGCCTTTTTATGGGGCGGCTATCACTGCACTCAGTGCCAGTGCCTCACACACCCCGGAGCCATGCGGTATGGTGCTTTAGAAATTGGTGATACTCCCGGTGCTAGGTCAATGACAAACTCCACTGCCCGCTTAGGAGGTAACCCTGGAAGTTCACCTGGAAATACGTCCGGAAATTCTGCTACCACCGGAATCATTGACAACTCTTTGGGTTTGGACTCAGGCTCCTCTAGAGTTGCCGAAAAAGCTTTACAACCCTCACCAAACCACTCAGTTGCCTCACTAACCGACACAATACAAGAGGATGGATCATTCCATGACCCTTGGAAAATGACCCCCATCTCACAATTACAAGGTTTAGTCAATACTCTCCTCCCTTTACAGTCGAGAAAAGCCTGGTGTGCAGACAACCAGTCCATTCCCAACAGTACATCAAATCCTATTATCCCATAGACAATGAAATTCCACACATAGGGTTTCCCTTGTATATCCAAGGATAGGTTAGTCACTCCTAACGTTGTGACCTCCCCTTCTCCTGTTGCGGTGGTGACCCTATAAGTCTTAGGTAATGTAGACATTTGGAGTCCTAAACTCTTAACTAATCGGGATGATAGGAACGAATGCGTACACCCTGAGTCAAATAAAACATCCACACTAACACTTTGAATCAGGATTTTACCTCGAACTGTGTGGTCCTCATTCTCAGCGTCCTCGACTTCGACTGCAAAGAGTTTCGCCTTCCCTTTGTCCACTTGTTTTGCATGTGCTGGGTAGCAATTAGGAGCTGGTGTCTTCTCCTTTTCAGGTTGCTCCTGTTGTTGCTTCAGGGGCTGACGACACTCGTTTTGCAAGTGTCCCATCCTTCCACAATTGTAGCACCTACGGGGCTCACTGTCATCCCCATTTGGCAGTACCACTTGTTGGACTACCGGTGGCACCGGGTTTGGAAGTTCCCTTGCTTCCGGTCAGCATTCCTACCGCTCTTGGCGCTCCCCAGATCCTGTTTGGGACGTTACTGGCCCCAGCAATTTGGCTCCATTCTCATTACCAATCCTGGTAACCTTGCACCATGTTCTGAACACAGACTGTATTTCGAGCTGCTAGTCCCTGTATGACCGTCAATTTGGCTTCACACACTCTCAAGGTTTATGTCCGACTGCGCAGCTTGGCTCGACTTCCTTCGGTGCCTGCCATCTAAAATTTATTCCGTTATGGTTCATTAATTCTTTCCAATGATTACTTAGGTTTATTAGGGAGTCCACTAATTCCCTAATGACATACCCTATTGGAGAAAAATAAAATATTAGACTCTTCAACAAGGTACTTGAGTCATAAGATTGAGCTTTTGGGAAACCTTGCTCTGATACCACCTGTAACGACCCGCCATTTTTCACGATATTGTGGGCCTAACTGGCTAGTTGTTACTCAAAAGTAAGTAATTATGTCAAACATTTTTTATAAATAATAACATACATAAACATCCCACAGTCTTGGACCGTTTCCCAGCAGCCACACTTATTTCTCAATTTAAAAGAAAAGGAGTCCTCATATTTATTTTGCTCCATACTCTGGATGTCAATCACCTAATCTTGTATCTGCACACCTGCGGAGGCAATTCCGCATTAGTGATTACAACACTAAGTAGTATAATAGATAAAACAAAACAAGTACATTCCACTATTTCCTTATGTTTATTTTAATATGCGGTGGAGCGATTCCGCTATACTCCAAAACAATGCGGAGGAGGTGTCCGCTGTGATCCGCACACCCCGGCCGTAGCCTTTTTATGGGGAGGCTACCACTACCGTCTCCAGTGCCAGTGCCTCGCACACCCCGGCCGTAGCCTTTTTGTGGGGTAGCTATCACTGCACTCGGGTGATTGCTATGCCCCGTTTGTGGGGAAGCTCTCACTACCAATTCTAGTGCCAGTGCCTCGCACACCCCGGCCGTAGCCTTTTTATGGGGAGGCTATCACTGCACTCCAGTGCCAATGCCTTGCACACCCCGGCCGTAGCCTTTTGTGGAGCGGCTATCACTGCACTCAGGTGATCGCTATGCCCCGTTTGTGGGGAAGCTCTCACTGCCAACTCTAGTGCCAGTGCCTCACACACCCCGGCCGTAGCCTTTTTATGGGGCGGCTATCACTGCACTCAGTGCCAGTGCCTCACACACCCCGGCCGTAGCCTTTTTATGGGGCGGCAATCACTGCACTCTAGTGCGATGGAGGAATCGCTGTGCCTCACTCACCCCGGCCGTAGCCTTTTTATGGGGCGGCTATCACTACTCCAAAACAATATCGATGCATTACATGATTCACACACATAACACGACCCAGTGTCGGACTGAGTCAATTCATTAACCCCGGTTGCACTTCGTGCATGGTGGTCGAATCTGGGCTCAGGCCGACCTAGGCTACCAACAAGGAAAATACGATGTTCTACCTATTATACGTACCTGATTTGTGATTACGTCTGACTGTGATCCGTGAACCCTAATACAGTAATGGGGAGGTCGCCTGGGACGGAGATGAGGGATGAAATACTCACACAGTAATGGGGAGGTCGCCTGGGACGGAGATGAGGGATGAAATACTCCCTCCTCCTGCATATATATACACTTCAACCATTCCCTCCATTAAATTCTCATACCCCATCATCCATTGGTATTTCCTAGGTTCAATGACCCCTTCATTAAATTCTCACACCCCATCATCCATTGGTATTTCCTAGGTTCAACGACCCCTTCATTAAATTCTCACACCCCATCATCCATTGGTATTTCCTAGGTTCAACGACCCCTTAATTAAATTCTCACACCCCATCATCCATTGGTATTTCCTAGGTTCAACGACCCCTTCATTAAATTCTCACACCCCATCATTTATTGGTATTTCCTAGGTTCAACGACCCCTTCTCCTTTTATAAAGAATAAATGACGGCTAGGGTTTGTGGAAGCACCCTTAACCTTTTCACTCAACCTCAAATAGTATGGTTCACTTATTAATGACTCCGATTAGAAGGTACTTTCAATTAACTGGGTAATTCATACAACCCAAAAAATTTTTTCCGGGTCTTTACAAACCATCTCTGTAGACTCCAACCAGCATGATGGAGATCGACAAGGCCTACCGTATAAGGCTTCAAACGGTGTCATTCTTATACTGGCTTGGTAAGAGTTATTATAAGTGAATTAAGCCAAGGTTAAGTGTGTCTCCCAATCTCCTCCCCAGTCGAGGATGCAAGCTCTCAACAAATCCTCCAAGGTTTGATTGGTCCTCTCACTTTGACCCATCAGTTTGGGGGTGATTTGCTGTACTTAACTTGATTTGGGTCCCCATAGCTTTTAGGAAAACATCCCAAAAATGTGACGTGAATAGGGGATCTCTGTCAGTGACTATCTCCTTCGAAATTCCATGCAGCCTGACAATGTTATTTATGTATAGTTCTGCTAAGTATTCTGTAGTCCTTGTTGATTTTGTGGGGATAAAATGAGCTGGTTAGTCAAACGGTCCACAACTACCCATATAGAGTCATGTCTCTTCAAAGTCCTTGGGAGTTAAGTAATAAAATCACATGTGACACGCTCCCATTTCCAGGTAGGTATCTCTAAAGGTTGTAATAATCCACCGGGTAGTTGATGTTGGGCTTTGATCAATTGGCACGTCTGACACTTGGAAACAAAATCCACCACATCCCTCTTCATTCCAACCCACCAGTAGGTTCGTTTCAAGTCCTCGTACATCTTTTGTGAGATCCCTCAACTTAGTGCCACATCTAATACCTACTGGGAGAAGATCCTGTTTATAAGTGGGAATGGACTATAGATCTTTAACTTCCGGGGTACCCATTTTAAAGAAATTGACGTAGCCCATTATGTTGCATTTTGGGCTGCGTCGTTACAAATGGTATCAGAGCCGACCTGGTTCCGTGTTAGATGGTGGGATGGACTAGGGACGTTGGCTTGGCTGCCGGTCACGGGTTAAAAAGGTCGTGGGCTGGGGTTAGCAACGGGCCAAGACTAGAAACGTTGGCTAGGTTGCCGCTCACGGGCAAGAAAGGACATGGGTTGGGGCTAGCAACGGGCTACGAATAGGCATTTCTGGGATGAAATTTCCTAAGTGTGGGTGGATTGTGAGATCCCTCAACTTAGTGCCACATCTAATACCTACTGGGAGAAGATCCTGTTTATAAGTGGGAATGGACTATATAGATCTTTAACTTCCGGGGTACCCATTTTAAAGAAATGACGTAGCCCATTACGTTGCACTTTGGGCTGGGTCGTTACATCTTTGTAACACCAGGGTGTATTGAGAACCTTGAACGATGATCTTCTTCCAGAATATCTCGTTTTAATGCATCATTGTTGGGTACACACTATCTCCCTCTAAATCTGATTACACTGTTGGAATCTGCTACAATGTTGGGAGTTTGTCCAACATTTCGTTCAGCTTCTCATCTTTTATTTGTGTTAGCTTAACTCGGTCCACCAATTCATTGGAGATAACCAGGTTCGCCAGTATTCCTGTCATTCGTTCCACCGGGTGGTATAAAATTTAGAAATCATAGTCCGTCAAGTATTCTATCCACCACCTTTGTCGAAGGTTAAGGTCATTCTGGGTGAAGATATACTTCAAACTTTTGTGGTTGGTGAAAACCACGAACTGAGCTTCGTACAAATAATGCCTCCAATTTTTAGAGCAAACACAACTGCTGCTAGTTCCAAGTCATGGGTTGCATAATTTTGCTCATGAATCTTCAATTTGTGAGAGGCGTATGCCACCACCTTACCATCTTGCATAAGGACACATCCTAACCCCAGTAGAGATGCATCACTAAAGACCACGAATCCTTCATTGCCATTCGGTATAGTCAAAACTAGTGCTGTAGTTAAACTCTTCTTCAAAGATTGAAAACTCTCCTCACACTTGTTACTCCATACATAGGGTTTCCCTTGTATATCCAAGGATAGGTTAGTCATTCCAGGTACTAGGTCAATGGAAAACTCCACTGCCCACTAAGGAGGCAACCCTGGAAGTTCGTTTGGGAATACACATATTCCCGGACTAAATCCTCCCCCTAAACAAAATTGGCAAACGCCAGTGCTTTCTTCTGGACAACTAACTCAGGAAAATATTGTCCATTGAAAGCTGTTACAAATTCCGCCAAGGAATGGACGAAATCTCCCGTTGATGGAACACAGTCTTCTCCATGGACTTCCACCAATAGGATGCTTCCTTTCTAAAGCATGCATGTCGCCAACCTCACTTGATGGCGATGAAGCACAGAGAGAGCTCTAAATGTTTTTTTAGTAATGTCCAACCAGCTCTCCGCCTTCATTGGATCAGTCCCTCCAATGAATACCTTAGCTCCGTTCTTCCGGAATTTCTCTACAGTGTATCGATCACTGTCATCCCCATCTGGCAATACCACTTGTCGGACTACCAGTGGCACCGGGTTTGGAAGTTCTCCTCGCTCGCTCGGGTCGGCTATTCCTACCCGCTCTTAGGCGCTCCCTGATCCCCGTTTGGGACGTTACTAGGACCCGCAGCCGAATTTGGAGCTCCATTCCCCATTACCAATCCAAGTAACCTTTGCACCATGTTCTAAACCACAGAGCTGGTATTTTCTTAAGCCTGCACTAGTCCCTGTATGGCCGTCAAAATTTGGCTTAACACACCCTCCAGGTTTGTGTCCGACTGCGCAGCTTGGCTCGACTTCCTTCGGGTGCCTACCAGCTAAAATTTATTCCATTATGGTTCATTAAATTTTTTTTCAATGATTACTTAGGTTTATTAGGGAGTCCACTAATTCCTAATGACATACCTTATTGGAGAAAAATAAAATATTGGACTCTTCAACAAGGTACTTGAGTCATAAGATGTGACTTTTTGGGAAACCGTGCTCTGATACCACCTGTAAAACCCGTGACTCGAGTCAGGGTTTTACGTTACCGAACCAGTAGGTTCGACCATTGGTTCGAGTTGAGTCAGTTTCATGAACCGCGTGCTGAGTCGAGACCAGCCGTGAGTTATGAGCAATGAGAGTCAGGTGTACCTGAATATATGATGATAACGTCGAGAAAATGGTGAGAAATGAGTTATCAGAATATATGAAAGTATGCAGTATTTTTTTCCTTTTTATATGTTTGATCGAAAAAATAGTTTTAAGCCGAATAACGCGTTAGGACGCGTTGGATTATATTCAGGTGGGTTATTAGTTATAGAGCATGTCATTTGGATGTTGTTGTGTTTGTTTTATTTTATGGAAATTTTCCATATTTTTCTAGATTTTTTTAGAATTTATTACGAACTAGTTATTATTTTGAATCGAGTAGGAATTGAGTCAATACTTATTTACAAAACTGCCATTGAGGGTATTTTTCTCCCTCCCGACCTTCTTCACCCCAAACCCTTGCCGCCGCCACTGCCGTGTGCTGGCGCCGCCGCCGCCGACGTTGTACAGCTGCCGATCAACACCGCCCGCCTGCTGCCGTTGCCGTGCCACCACGACCCACCCCGGCCACCGTCTCGCAGCCACGACGCCGGAATCGCCCCATGAAACCACCTCGGCCGCCGCCACTCCGAGCCGAATTCTGCCGCCATTCGGGCCCCGCCGCCACCGCTGTGGCCCCGACAACATCCCCTTCGCTGTTGCCGACGTTTCCCCCACCATCCCGACCGGTGTCGAGGCCAGCCGCAGCCCCGATCGGAGCACGCCGCCACCGCCGCCCATTTTCGACACCGCCGTCGATGGCCATCGCCGCCTCGGCTGCCTTGTTTGACACCACCATCGGACCAAGCTCGTCGAGTTGGTGTCGATAGACCCCCTGATTGCCCCGTCCCGAATCATCGCCGGAAAACCGTCGGAATCCGCCGGAAAACCGCCGGATCATCCGCCGAACGCACCTGGTCCAATCTGATCAGACTTCGGACGCCGCTAGGTGCCGAATTCGAGTTTCGAGCCACAAAACGGAAACCCTTTTTATAGGGCGACTATCACTGCACTCCAGTGCGATGGAGGAATCGCTGTGCCTCACTCACCTCGGCCATAGCCTTTTTATAGGGTGGCTATCACTACTCCAAAATAATGTCGATGCATTACAAAATTCACGCACATAACACGACCCAGTGTCGGACTGAGTTAATTCATTGACCCCAGTTGCACTCGGTGCATGCTAGTCGAATCAGGGCTCATGCCGACCTAGGCTACCAACATGGAAAATACGATGTTCTACCTATTATACGTACCTGATTTGTGATTACGTCTGACTGTGACCCGTGAACCCTAATCTAAATGAGGGCATAAAATTATACATTAGTATAATTTTATTTTGCATGAACCTACATGCAACTTACATGACTAATATACTATCAATTTTAAATGATGTAATTAGTTCATGTTAGTCTTCATTCCTTATTAAATTTTCAGCAATTCTAATGATAATTAATTGTTAACATGTCCATTTACAAAACAACTAAGCAATCGACAAGAACCCTATGTATAAGATGCTGGAGATCTAGCAACTTGGCAGGGCATCTTCAACAAGCCTTGCATGTAAGAATCCTAATGGAAACAAATAAGATGAGGGATGAAATAGTCACACAGTAATGGGGAGGTCGCCTGGGACGGACATGAGGGATGAAATACTCCCTCCTCCTGCATATATATACACTTCAACCATTCCCTCCATTAAATTCTCATACCCCATCATCCATTGGTATTTCCTTGGTTCAATGACCCCTTAATTAAATTCTCACACCCCATCATCCATTAGTGTTTCCTACGTTTAACGACCCCTTCTCCGTTTATAAAGAATAAATGACGGCTAGGGTTTGTGGAAGCACCCTTTCACCATAATTTCTTTAACCGGGTAATTGGGTAATTAACATGGTTCACTTAACCTTTTCACTCAAACTCTTAAATGGGCACATGGTATGGTTCACTTAAATGGTTAAATGGATAATTAATGTGTTCGACTCGACTGATTCAACTAGAATCGTCCGATTAGAAATTACTTTTCAATTTAACCGGGTAATTCATACTTAACCAGCTAATGAAATTTCTTTTTTCCGTGTCTTTACAGTCATTGACCTAGCACTTGGAGTATCACCAATTTCTAAAGCACCATACCGCATGGCTCTAGCGGAACTCAAGGAGTTAACGAGTAAATTAGAAGAGCTGTTGCAGGCTGCCTTGATTTGACCAAGTACTTCACCCTGGGGAGCCCCTGTTCTTTTTGTAAAGAAGAAGGATTGCTCACTTCGATTCTGTATTGACTATCGTCAGCTCAATCAAGTGACAGCCAAGAATCGGTACCCCTTACCGAGGATTGATGATTTATTTTATCAGTTTAAAACAGCCAAAATATTCTAAAAAATAGACTTGCGGTCCGGATATCATCAACTGTGGGTGAAGGAATCTGACATACAGAAAATAGCTTTCCGAACTCGATATG
>JAURVB010001509.1:0-26677 GCA_033002965.1 Piper betle | reverse complement strand
ATCTACAATGCCCTTTCGTACTCTTCTACTCACTGTATTCATACCGGTTTTCCACGTCCAGACCTTTCCTGCCAGTGACTCTTACCTGTTCACATCATTCCAAAGCACAACCTTTCTGCCGATTTCACGTGTCAACCAGAATTCTTCATCCTTAAAATGCAAATAATAACAATCAATGATCTGTTATCCCTTACAAAAAAAGTAAGTTGCTTAGTTATAGCAAATTTGCAATAGATGTTCGAGACACCCGGTCTCTATTTACCAAGTACAGCTAGCTTCAAGTACTTTCTAAACCCATTTCTCTTATCTCTGAAAGTTTCCATTAAAACAATTCCATGAGCAGTATCAGAGCAATTCTCACCCTTCTTCTTCTTCTTCTTCTCATCTTTCTACATTTCAAGTCACTGTCTTGCACAAATGTAGCAGCAACAGCTTCCAACTTTTCAGTTGTGGGTACTGTGTATTGTGACACTTGCTCCTGCAAAAGCTTTTCAAAGCACAGCTAGTTTCTTGAAGGTACATACATAAATTATCTCATTGGTAATTCAATTATCTTGTGATCAGCAAATCACAATCACTAGATGCTAAATATGGAGTGTGAAACTTCTGATTTTAGGAGTGGATGTCAATGTTGTGTGCCGAATCAGGTGGAGAAGCAAGTTAAAGACTGGCACCCATCTGACCTTGTTCTCAGCAAATGCAACCACTGACAAATATGGAGTTTACAGACCGGCATAGAAATCTGATAAAGGTGATAAAGGCGTCTATGGATTGAAGGCAGTGAGCTACAGACCACCCAGAAAAGATTCAAGCATATGTAGAGGAGAAGAAGAAGAGATGCCCCAAAAGCACTCAACTCATCAGAGTTCTTCCTCCCGTTTCTTCCCACCTTTTGGCTTCCCTTTCCCAACATGGCCGCCATGGCCTTCTCTGACTTTACCTGCCTTCCCACCATTCCCTTCATTCCCTCCTCTGCCACCACAACCACCATTGCCATTCCTTCCACCGTTGCCTCCTCTTCCGCCATTGCCTTTCTTTCCTCCTCTACTACCTTTTCCGTTCTCTTTCCGTCTGTCACCACCGGGCATGAACACGCCGCCCACTTTGCCCTTCCCTTTCCCGCCATATCCACCACTGTTCCCTGCCAGCACCGCCAGCTTCAGATCCTCCACCTCCGCAGCCTCCCTCTTGGGCACCATTATTCCCCTTCCTACCTCCATTTCCCCCTGCACCCCCCAAAATGAGAATCCATAATGGAGTTTTAAGTTCAAACATTATATATATATATATATATATATATTAAAATTCATGCATTCAAGAAGCGTTTGGTAACTCTGTTTATATTCTATGAAGGACGAACGTTCAGTACGTTGAACAGTATTTTCTTCACTTTCAATTAGTATATGATAAATGAAAGAAAAAATCATAATAAAAACAAGCAAAATGGAGAGGAATTAGAAAACTCTAAACGAGAACACAGAAGACATTCCTGCAAGACAAATTCCTCAAAAAAGCTAATGTAACAAAATAGACTTGGATTCTTTGGACGTTTTGCGGTTTATAATAAAGAAAAGAAGAGGAAAACTGTAAATTATCCTATTGAATCAGGAGCTAAAATGAAGCACACACAGTTAACAAGATTATACAAAATCAATACCAACCAAAAATTATCATACTACAAGAGAGACAACCACATGGGTTTCTTTCAGTGTACTAAGAATTCTCAGCATTACAAAAAGGGAAACATACACGGTGTAAACCGTCTCCCTAGGGAAACTTAGCCTACCAGAATATGAATACTCACGGCTCAACTACATAACTCAACAGAGTGCCAGGACCGCCAAGGCATAGACATTACAAAGAGCAAATAAATAATGGCTTCTAAATGTGTTCAAATCTTCGTGAAAACCCTTTCTGCGGCAGCAATTGTCTTTTCGATATCCTCCAATGTATGAGCCAAGCTCGTGAATCCTGCCTCAAATTGCGATGGGGCAAAGTACACCTTCTTCTAGCATTCCTCTGTAGAACCTAGCAAACTTTGCGGTGTCACTCTTTTTGGCATCCTCAAAATTGTGCACAGGGCCTGTTGTGAGAAGAATCCAAACATTCCTCTAACATAACCACCACACATTTCATGCCCAGCTCTCTTTCCTGCCTCAATAATCCCGCTAACAAGTTTTTCAGTGATTTTGTCTAAGTATTCATAGGTCCCAGACTGTGTCAACCGCTTGAGAGTGTGAATCCCTGAAGTCATAGCTAGCGGATTTCCACTTAAGGTTCCTGCCTGGTACATAGGTCCTGCTGGAGCAACCATTTCCATTATGTTCCTTCTTCCACCATAAGCACCCACAGGCATGCCACCACCAATTACTTTTCCAAGGGTGCTCAAGTCAGAGTCACACCAAAGTATTCCTGGGCACCACCATATGCTAAGCGAAAACCCGTCATAACCTCATCAAAAATAAGAAGAGCATTATTCTCTATGGTTATCTTGCGCAGGGCATTTAGAAACTCTGGTTGGGGCAGAATAAAGCCAGCATTACCAACCACTGGCTCAAGAATAACAGCAGCAATATCTCCTTTGTTGGTATTGAATAGGTTTTCAACAGCTGAGATATCATTATACGGACAGGTTAAAGTTTCATAAGTAGCAGCTTTTGGAACACCTGGAGAGTCAGGCAGTCCCAGAGTAGCAACCCCGCTACCGGCCTTCACTAGGAACGGATCTGCATGTCCATGATAACAACCCTCAAATTTGATGATCTTTTCACGACCGGTGAAAGCACGGGCAAGCCTGATAACAGCCATACAGGCTTCAGTGCCTGAGCTAACAAAACGAACCATCTCTACACTTGGTACTGCTTCAATAACCATCTTTGCCAATACATTTTCCAGTAGGCAGGGTGCACCAAAGCTTGTACCCTTCTTAAGAGTCTCAATGACTGCTGCAATGACCTGAATGATAGTAATATCCCACAATTGTAAACAATGATGACATGGAAATCCTATGGGGCATACAACCCATGAAATAAAAATGTGGCACACACAAGTACCTCATCATCAGCATGGCCTATTATAGCTGGTCCCCAAGAACCAACATAGTCAATATACTCATTTCCATCGACATCCCAAGCACGACAACCCTTGACAGAATCAAACACAATGGGCTGCCCTCCAACGGATTTAAAAGCACGAACCGGTGAATTTACTCCTCCAGGCATCAATTCCTAAAACAAAAGATTTTCCACCACTTTGAATAGTAAAAAAAAGGTTTTCCAAGCACAAGATCAAAGAAAAGTTCCAACATGAAAGTCAGTAAAATAAATCAGATATGAAGGTGATATAAATAGCCTTGTTGTCCTCCTACACTTGAAATCAGCTTCAACAAGAACAGAAAATGGTAGCTGAATCTAATCACTAATTGAGCCATCCAACAACATATCAGACAGGAATAACTACTTAAACATGTAAATTGGGCACCTCTCAATCTTTAAGGTTGTTCAGAATTACTATGAACCCTTAATCCAGCAGCTGCAGCAGTTGGTATATTCAAAAAAGTTGGAATGAATGTTCTGAAGAACCTCTATTTTTCTATAAGAAAATGACGAATGAAATGCCTATCATAACCAAACACCATGACATACAAAAATAGACATTCGAGTAAAAGAAGAAAAAGAAAATTGGGTTATGTCACTTTAATGCAAAAACTTAAATGACTTAGACGAACCCTTGTAGCTTGAATGTGGAAACATCTACTCATTAATTGCAGTAATTAAAAAGGTAACAAAATATATTTTAAACTTATCACTCCAAGTTTTGGATCCATAACATAAAATGGGGAAATGCAGAGCAATCTGCACATATCGTAACGAGAAAATGGCCAAATTTCTATGTCATAATTTCCACTCAACTTACGATCGATCCTGATAAACACAGGAGAACAGATGAAGCAAGCTATAGTTAGGCCGCATTTTACAAGCCGCCTGTTCTACCAATCGATGAGCTCAAAAAATTAGAGCTCCTAGATGACCAAAATACCTGTATACTACGCATAATACAAAAAATACCAACTCCATCTACCTCCGGAAGAAAATTGCATAAAACAAAAATTTCCGACTCTATCTAACTACGGAATAAATCCGAGCTCCCGACATCCACTACTTGATTAGGTGAATTAACTGCAACCCTCAGAATCTTACAGCCCACCAAAATTTACACACATAAAATAATGACAGCTAAGTGAATAGTATAAAGCTACTAGTAACGAAATCGGATGTGGAATGCAAGCGGCGAATTACAGCAAGCCTTGAATTGCATCCTAAAAAATGCGAGCAAGAAAGCACGAAAACTGGAGAAGATGGACGATCGCACAGAGAGAAGTCAGACCTTGGCAGCGGTGAAGATCTCTTGGGATTTCTGGAGGCTGTACTGGGTCTCGCCGATGGTGACGGCATTGAGGATGCGGGGGGAGCGGCGGTGAGTTGAGAGAGTAGGCTTGGAAACCCAGGAGAGGGCGAGTCCATTCAGAGCGGCGGCCATGGTTGGAAGGGAGGAAGGTGGATAAGACTTAGCTTTACTCGGATGTTCCCGGGCTAGTAAACCTCGTATTGTATCTAGTACCTATATCAAATTCGACGAGCCAAATTCATTTAAAATTAATAAAGTTTAAATTAATTTATATTTTATTCGTCATATTTTTAATGTTAGCTAAATATCTTTTAATTTAATTTCTGTTTGTTGAATGAACTATTTATTTCAAGCTGAATATTTTTTTTAAACACAAAATTAACAAAAACAGGCTTGATTTATTACACCACTGGCAATAAGAGAAAGAAGAAGCAGGTCAAATTGGTTTGAACACCAAATCACAAAGTTTATGATTTTTTTGGTATTTATGTTTCTTTTTCCTCCACTTCCTCTTTCTTTCCTTATACATGAAAAAAAAAATAGAGTGGAAAACATAGATAGATCTTGGTGTAGTTTTAAATGAGGTACCTAGTCATTATACCAGATTTCTAGCTGATATGAGGCATATTTTTGTTTATTCAGGACAAATCGACTTTAACCAGATTTGAAATTATAATTATAATATTTTATTAAATATTATAATTATATATTTTATTATCTATATTTTATTCAATACTAGTTAAAATATTTTACTTTTCAACAAAAAGAAATCAAATTTTGGGAAATTTCAAATAAAAAAATTGGGTACGGATTAAAATGGTCTAAAAGCTTAATCTCCATTGGATTTGAAGGTTCGTATGTGATATAACCATTTTAACCAAGTAGTATAATACAGTACTTAAAATTATGCTTAGCGCTATTACATATTGTAAGATTTTAAATAATTTGACGTCTTTCTTAATGCCTGCCTACCTCTTTTTCCAAATTTGGGATAAGAAAAATGTATAACCGTTAGTGGAGTATGGTAAGGTTTATTAATAAATTGACTAGAAATTTTCTTATTCTATAGCACAAAATAAATAGACTAAGCTTTCATCTTCTCGATCAATATTCTAAAAAGAACTTTTTTTCAAATTAATAATACGAAGAGGCAATTAAAATGAAAATTTCAAGTTGAAATCACACAAATAAAAATAAAAAATATTTTAAAATTTCAAATTTTAAGGCATTTGGTTGGCACAAGAAATAAATAGAAGATATACTCTAGATTTTAGACGAGGAACTTGTAACACGTGTAAACCGACTCGGAAAAGTCACTGGTAACCGAACCATTTGCTAATCTAGTGGATTCGGTTAAGCCGACCCGGATTTACCCTCGACATCTTAAGATGGTGATGACAGATGCAAAACATTGATGGGATGCTTGGGTTCTAACATTGTCCTACATGCATGTCATGGCGTGCAAATAAAAATAGAACAAAATAGAACTCTAAAGAAAAATATTTATTTCTATAGAAAAAAGGAGAGAGTTTCCCTAAAAGTGAAATAAGGGCCAACCTGTTTACAATATCGATATATAAATATTTAATCAAAATAATATAAAATATGACAATCTATTAAGGTATTCAATCATTATTGCTTTCATCTTCATCTGAGCTGAGTCTAAGCTCCAAGACTCCCTGTTTATTCACATTTATCTATTCGTTTCATAGGTAGTTTATCAAGACATAACACAACATGATTATCATTCACAAAGCATGCAACACCATCACTATACATTACACAAGGAAGGTACATGTGTGCACGATTTATTGCTGCTCCTCCGCAGTCCCGACAGCTTTCATTCATCACTATTCTCACCTACATAAATATAGAAAACTGTTAGTAACGAGTTTTACCAGTCCAAAAAAACTAATAACAAGCTGACACAGGAGAGCTAACCCTCATGTTGAATAAAAACTCATATACTTCTTCAAGAACTCTCATGAGGGAAAAAATGGGAGTCATCAACCTCAGGTGGCAGCGTCCCCTTTCCACATCATTCTCTTTCCATCACATTCTCTTTCCTTGGCCATTTAAACTATCCTTTTTCGCAGGAAAATCATTCTTTTTCATCTCAGCCCTCTACGTCCACCGTATTACTCATGGCCCTGAGTATAGAGGTCGAGTACTCTCAAGCATGCGCCTTCAGTACCCTTTTACACCACAAGTCTAAACATGCACTGCACAGCAGTACCCGTAAACCTCTATACTTAACTCAAAGGTGGAGTTGTCAGGATCCCTCGGGACTGGAGTGGAGACTCACCAGTTTCAGAGCCCGCTATTGATTGGCACACCCGCTTACGTAGCAATGTTGTCGATATTTTTGGCTTCGACTGACACATGCCCTCTCGCGTAGTACGATTGTAGAATTTCCCTCATTCCATCTCTCACTAAAAACGTGAAAACTATATGTATATAGGTCTGGGTAGGGATTTATATAATAGGCCCGAAGGCATCATAAGCTAGATCTGAATTTCAGAAACAAACTCGAGGGATCTCATCCTTGAGGGTTATTAATCAGGAAATATGATCGGCTAAATAGCCTGTGTGGAGTGGGATATGATAAATCCACCACTCGACATGTCATTTTTTCTTGTTCTAAACAAAACACGATAGAATGAGACAATAAATCGAGAGTGAGTCCTAAACGGACTTGGCAGAAGCTCCAAGCGTGTTCTCATGCCTAGGCAACGAGCTCCCGCTAACTGAATGATGCATCAAACTCATCATGACATCAGACTCACAACGCAATCATCATCCATCAAACAATCATCAATAAAATATCCCCAGATCACTCTATTCACATTGATTTTATTTCATTTTTCTAAGTTATGTTGCAGTCAATTAGCATGCTCAAATTTCATTTACTATCAATAAAATCACGCAAGTCATCGCTTCATCCGTAATCAGGCATTAATCACAACAATTAATCAATTCTAGCATGTTGTGCTAATAAATACCAAATTTAACATAATCAAATTAGAGGTAATTATAACCCGTGTTGTCGACAATCCGCGACGGTTAGGGTTGTATCGCGTGTCTAGGAGCTCGAATTCGGCGCTCGACGGCGTTTGAAGTTTGATCAGGTTCGATTGGATAAACTCGGTAGAAGATCCGGCAAATTCCCACAAATCCAATTTTCTGGCATGTTCGACAGTTTTTCTGCAGGTTCGACGGTTTTTGGCAGCTTCTGGCAATTTTTTTGCGGCTTCCTAGCAGTTTTTTGGCGACTATTACCGTAGCGGCTACTGGCAAGATGGTGGTGGTATGGGGTACCGTTTGAACCAGCTTAGTGAGCCTGAGGCGTTTAAGACATCGATGTGATTGGCGGAGGTGGCGGCTTGCCAAAAATGACAAAAATAGAGGTGGCTAGTGGGGTATAGAGATCCGGTCGATGTGGGTGACACTGAGCTCCACTCTAGTTGGGGAAGGTCACAGGAGGGTCAAAGATGTCGAGGCAACAAATAGATCATGGTAGTGGGATTGGTGATAGGAATGAGCGTGGTCACAGCGGCTTCGTCACGTCGAGGAGGCCGGGGGCGGCTAGAGCTGCTTGGGGTGGCACGACGACAGTGCAATAATGATTGGCAGCATTGATCGGGGGCAAGGCGACGTCGGTGACGACAAACATAGGGGTGGCAAGGGTTTGGGGGTGAGGAAGAGAAGTGTCGGGGTTGGGGGGTAGAAGATGGCGTTAGGGTGTTTGGTGGCAAACTCATAAATAAAACTTGACTTAAGTCCGACTCGAGTAAAAAATAATAACTACTTGTAATAAATCCTTTAAAAAATCCAAAAAATATGAAAAAATTTCATAAAATATATAACGCATCATAACACCCCAATGACATGTTCTATAACTAATAACCCACCCAACTGCCCTATAACGTGTCTTAATACATTATTCAGCCTAAAACTATTTCTACGATCAAATACATAAAAAAATTTACTGCATACTTTCATATACTCTGATAACTCATTGTTCATCACTTTTTGACGTTATCATCATATATGTGAGTACACTTATCCCTCATCACTCATAACTCACGGCTAGCCTTGACTCAGCATGTGGTTCATGAAACTAACTTGACTCAAACTGATGGTTGAACCGACTGGTTCGGTAATGTAAAACTCTAATTCGAGTCACAGGTTTTATAACCTTTTGTCCTTAGAAAAATTTTGTCCTTGAAATGTTAACCAAGGAAGTTTCAAACTCATCCATAATCTAAAGAAAATAATCTCTAGTAAGGTACCTAGTTGTGAAGCTGGTTGCTTGAATATCTCCTGGTATCACTTCTTCATCTCATCTTCGTGTTCCTATGTAGATTCTTCAACTCCTCTTCAAGTCCACTCCACTCACACTAGGGGAACTTCTTTTCTTTCGAGAATCTTCACTCTATGATCCACAGTCCGAACTGCATCTTTCGAATACGTCAGGTCTGGTTGCAGCTCTATTTCTTTGAAGTTAACAGCATGAGAGTTGTTTGGATGGTACTTCTTCAGCATCGACACATGGAAGACATTGTGCACAGCTAATAGGTGAGGCGACAATGATAGCTATAAGCCACTGGTCCAACACGCTCAATCACATCAAATGGTCCAATATATAGTGGACTAAGTTTCCCTCGTGTCCCAAATCTCGTGTTTCCCTTAGTCGGGGAGACCTTCAGGAGAACATGTTCTCCTGATGCGAAATGAACCTCACGTCTACACTAATCAACATAACTTTTCTACCTATCCTGAGCTAATATCATTCTCCTCCTAATCCTCATCACTACTTCTTGTGTTTATTGGATCATCTTTGGCCCAACTACTACTAGCTCGCTGCCCTATACCCAACATACCGGGAATCGACATGGCCTGCCGTATAGTGCTGCCCTACAACTGTCATCCCTATCATAGCCTAATAGCTGTTGTTGTAGGAGAACACCACTAGAGGTAGGTGCTCTTTCCAACTTCCTCTGAAATCCAAAATGCACACTTGGAGCAAATCCTCTAGGATTTATATGGTCCTCTTGGTCTGCCCATCTATCTGTGGGTGAAAGGTGGTGCTAAATCTCGATTTAGTGCCCATAGCTGCTTGAAAAGCTCTCCAAAATCAAGATGTAAACCTTGGGTCCCTGTCTGATATGATCTCCCATGGCACCCCATATAGCTTGACTGTCTGGTCTTGGTACAACGTGGCCAAAGTAGTTAGTGGGTAATCCATCCTGATTGGTATGAAATGTGTGCTCTTTGTGAGTTGATCTATTATGACCCATATTGCACCCTTCTGTTGGCGGGTCCTAGGTAAACCAACTACAAAGTCATACGCTATACTCTCCTACTTCCACTCTGGCGCTTCCAATGGTTGTGGTGTTCCACCTTGGCGTACATGTTCAACTTTCACTTGTTGTCACACTAAACACCTGGCAACTGTATTGTATTCCTCTCTTCATTCCTAGCCACCAATACGTTCGTCGAACATTGTGGTACATCTTCACTCCACCTAGATGCATTGAGCATCTCGACGTGTGAGCTTCGTGAAGAATCATACATTGAAGTCCGGGACACTCAAGAACATTTGGCACAAAGAGTCGACTTTTGAGTTTGACTAACCCATCTGCATCTCTGGTCAACTCTAGATGTGTTCCCTATTCCGACCACTGCTTCAACTATAGGTCCACTTCCTGTACAATCCTAATCTACTCAAGTACACTCGACTGAATGGTCAGTCATGCCATCATTCTGACCAACTTTCTCTGGCCCATAGTATACTGAGTCACTGATACTACTGCCAATCTTGTAGAGTATGAAACTCCTGGCTTCCTGCTCAATGCATCTACTACCATATTCGCTTGCCCTCATGGTACACTATGTCAATCTCATAATCTACTAACATCTCTAACCATCTTCTCTATTTGTTGTTCAAATCCTTTTTGTGAAGATATATTTTAGACTCTGATGATCTGTCAAAAGTCTGAAAGATGTTTCATACAAGTAGTGCCTCCATATTTTGAGAGTGCATATAACTGCTGCAAGCTCTAGGTTGAGTGTAGGATAGTTACGCCATACACCTTGAGCTGGCAAGATGCATATGCTATAACCTTATCCTTCTGCATCAAAACACAACCTAAGCCAATCCAAGGCATTTGTGTAAACTACAAAATACTCGTATCCCTCAGGCAATATGAGGATAGGTGCCAAAGTCAATCTCTCCTTCAGTGTCCTAAATCTCCGTTCACACTTGTCCGTCCATCTAAACTCTTCCTCCTTCCTAGTCAGCCATGTAAGAGGGGTTGCTATGGAAGAGAAATCTTGAATTAACCGTCTGTAGTATCCAGCTAGGCCTACGAAACTCCAAACCTCTGTAGGTGTTTTCGGCTGTTCCGGTTGCACTACTACTTCTATCTTGGCTGGATCTATTGAAATGTCTTATGCTGAGATGATATGGCCAACAAAGTGCACTTTTGACAACCAAAAACTACACTTCGAAACTTCTCGTACAATCTATGCCTCTCAGTGTCTGCAACACGATCCTTAGATATTGCTCATGCTCTTCCCTAGATAAAGAATATACTAGTATGTCGTCCACGAAGACGATCACAAACTGGTCCAAGTATGGACTAAACACTCTGTTCATCAAGTCCATAAATGCTGCTAGGGCATTGGTCAATCCAAAAGGCATGACCAAAAACTTGTAGTGTCCATATCTCATCCTGAATGCAGTCTTTGGAATGTCTTCTACTCTAATCTTTAACTGGTAGTATCCTGACCTCAAATCAATCTCGAGAAGATGACTGTTGAGCTCAATTGATCAAACAAGTCATCAATGCGAGGAAAATGGTATCTATTCTTAATAGTTGCATGGTTTAGTATCTTATAATCGATGCATAAACGCATGCTTCCATCCTTCTTCCTCATGAATAACGTTGGTGCACCATGGGGAAACACTCAGTCTGATGAATACTTGATCCAATAGTGTCTGTAACTGTTCCTTGAGTTCCTTGAGCTCAAGAGGTGCCATCCTGTACAGAGCTCTAGAAATTGGTGTTGTTCCTAGGCATCAGCTCGATGGCAAGGTCTACCTCTCTGTCTAGCGGCAATCCATTAATCTCCTCTGGAAGTACGTCAATGAATTCTTTGACCACTGGAATCTCCTCAATGCTCGGCTTATCCCCTGAACCACTCTGCTTCAGCCAAAACTAATGCTGCCATTATCAGCTCACTACCTCTGTCTAGCTGTCTCACTGCATTCTGATAGGATATCCATCCTTGTTCTCTATCTCTGCCCTGACCTTGGAAGAAAAAGTGGCATCTTCCATGGCAGAAAGTCACTGTCTTTCTTCGGCAATCTATCACAGCTCCTTGCTTGGACATCCAGTTCATCCCAAATATCACATCAAATTCTTGTAGCTTGAACAATATCAAATCAGCTACAAGTTGTCGTTGTTGAATCTCAACAGGGACATTACGCACACACTCGCCCGTAGCTATCACACTACCGGCGGGAGTGGACACTAATAGTGAATGTCCTAACTCTTCTATCTTACATCCAATTCTACTTGTGTGTGTGTACGAAATAAAATGAGTGTGTGCAGCCATAATCAAATAAGACTCGTGCAGGTACAAAGCCTACTGAGAAGCGTACCTGTCACGACTATCGTATCCTCAAGTGCCTCTGCCACAGTGGCTGCATACATCCTCACTGGCTGCTATTGTGCTGGGGCAGGAGGTGCTGCTAGTGGTATCAGCTCTGATTCTAAGCTGGTGGTGCCTATTGTCTACCCCTCTGCTGTCTAGCTTGCCCTGCAGCCATGTACCCTCTCTGGTTCTGTCCCCTCTGCTGCTGTCTCAGTGGCTGTTGGTCTCCGCCTCTCTGGCCTTGACCTTGGCCCTATTGGCCTCTCTGCTGTGGTTGCTGCTGGGGAGCTAGGAGTGCAAGTCTCTGTGGAGGTGCTGGGAGTGTCACCTGTTGGGTCTGGCTAGTTGGACAAGTTGTAGCTCTATGCCCTGGTTGACCAGCAACTATAGCATACCCTAGTGCCTACTCTGCACTCTGCGGCTCTATGTCCTGGCTGACCACAACTATAACAAGCATTCGTGCCTACTCTACATTCACCTCCATGATGATGTTGGCAACTCTAACAGAAAGGTGTTCTGCTAGCCCTGAACTTTGCCATCCATAGCCCTCATGGAAACTGTTGCATCTGTTCGATGTCTCTGTTGTGCTCCCTGCTCTGGCTGATACGGCCTTGGATGTTGCTGCCTATGGTCAAACTCCCGGCGAGGTCTAGTAGCTATAACTCATTCTGCCTCACCTGTAGCTCTCACAACATCACCAAAGGTAGCAAACTTCCTATCCAAATAGGCATCTGATCTCATGATGGAGGCCTTCATAAAATTGTTCTATCCTTCTTCCTTTGGTGGGGACCAAATCCAGTGCAAATCTCTCTAAAGCTCTAAACCTGGTCTCATATTGCACCACCATCATAGGCCCTTGCCTCAATGATCTGGAATTCCCGCTCCTTCCTCTTCTTGGCATTTGGTAGAAAATACTTTCCATCAAATTGCTGCTCTGAATTCCTCCCAAGTGATGTCCTGGGGTTGACTAGTGAGCAAATGTGAAATTCTGCACTAAATCCTACCATACTCGAGCTTCATCCTGGAATGCCCCTGTAATGATGCATACTTTGTGCTCCTTTGGGCATCCCATACTACCAAACACTCCTATGGCTGATGATATCCACAGGAATTCCTCCTCTGCATCCAACTTCCCAAAGAAAGGTCATCCACCATTCTTCGCGAACCTTTCGTACTGCCATAGCTCCAGATTCCTTGCATCCACTGACTGTTCGATCTTTCTCCCCATTCGTACTGTGAAAATTGTGGTCTTGTACCTGCAGGTACACTATCAAATCCTGCAGCTCCACTTCCACTTGCATTCTGCCCGCTACCTGCTACAACGGTTCCACAGACGTCTGGTCTCATCCTCACCTAAAGAGGGGCAAACAAAGGAGATGTTGTTGGAGTAGCGGTTGTGCCTTTGTTGTAGCAATGGAGGAGGAGGAGGTAGTGAAGGGCCGGTAGGAACTGCTAGCTCTCCTCATGCCTCTTCATCCACTGTTGGTATCTTGTCAACTCTGGCTACGAAGAGGGCTATCTGTCTAAGCTCTCTCCTGAATTCCTCTTGATTCTACTGCATTTGTATCTGTACCTCAGCCGATCTGGCAATTGCCACATCTCTCTCCTGTCGACTACTTCTGTTGCGGTGACTATCGCGTCGACTATCTTGATGACAGCTCTCACTATGTCGACCAGCTAAAACTGGCACACTGGTCCCTGCTGGTGGCATGGCGGTCTTCAGTCGACTAGATGTTGTGTCACTGTGACTAAGGTTGGGACTCTCTTGTCTAGACAATGGACGGGATGGGGCCCTGATATGCATCCTATGAGTCTGGTCTCACCATCCTCCTGGTACTCCCTACTCTAAACTGATCACCCTGTCACACCACTGTTCAGTAAGAAAATCTGTAAACCAAAATATTAAAACAGAAAAATACCTGTCGGCACAGCTTGGAGCAGCTTTCGCACACATGTAACCTGTAATACATCTACCATCTTAATCAACTACGAGTTAGCTCTGATACCACTCTTCTAACACCCCGTTTTGATTCACCCGTGAACCGACCTAGAAATGTCACCGACGACCGAACCGTTAGCTAATCTACTTGACTTGGCTAAGCCGACCCAGATCTACCATCGGCATCTTAAGGTGGTGACGTCACATGCAAAACATGGATGGGATGCTTGGGTTCTAATGTTCCCTACATGCATGCCATGACATGCAAACAAAAATAGAACAAAAGCAATAAATGGAAATCCAAAGAAAAATATCTACTTCTATAGAAAAATGGACAAAGTTTCCCCTAAAACTGCAATAGGGGCCAACCTGTCCACAACATGGATATATAAATATTTTATCAAAATAATATAAAACATGACAATCTAGCATGGTATTCAGTCATTATCGCTTTCGTCTTCATCTGAGTCGAGTCTAAGCTCCAAGGCTCCCTATTTATTCACATTTATCTATTCTTTTCATAGGCAGTTTATCAAGACATAATACAACACAATTATCATTCACACAGCATACAACACCATCACTATACATTACACATGGTAGGTACATGTGTGGGCGGTTGCATGCTACTCCTCTGCAGTCCCAACAGCTTTCATTCATAGCTATTCTCACCTACATAAATATAGAAAACCGTTGGTAACGAGTGTCACCGATCCAAAAAATAACTAATAACAATCTGACACAAGAGAGCTAACCGTCCTGTTGAATAAAAACCTCATATACTTCCTCAAGAACTCTCATGAGGGAAAAAATGGGAGCTATCAACCTTAGGCGGCAGCGTCCTCTTTCCATCACATTCTCCTTCCTTGGCCATTTAAATTATCTTTTTTGACGGGAAAATCATTATCTTTCATCTCAGCCCTCTATGTCCTCCCTATTACTCCCGGCCTTGAGTACAACAGTCGAGTACTCTCAGTCATGCACTTATACGCCATAAGTTTAGACATGCACTGCACAGCAGTACCTATAAACCTCCACACTTCTCCGAGTTTGATGAACTCAAAGGTGGAGTTGTCAGGATCCCAAGGGACTGGAATGGAGGCCCACTAGTTCCAAAGCCCGCTATCGACTGGCACACACCCGCTCACGGAGCACGGTTGTTGGTATTTCTAGCTTCGATTGGCACATGCCCAATCTCATAGCATAGTTGTCAAATTTCCCTCATTCAATCTCTCACTGAAAATACGAGAACTACTACATGTATATAGATCTGGGTAGGGATTTATATAATAGGTCAAAAGGCATTGTGAGCTGGATCTGAGTTTCGAAAATAAACTCGAGGGATCTCATCGTCGAAGGTTATTAATTCGGAAATACGATCGACTAAATGGCCTGTGTGGAGTGGGATACGATAAATCCACCACTTGACATGTCCTCTTTTCGGTTCTAAACAAAACACGATAGAATAAGACAATAAATTGAGAGCAAGTCCTAAACGAACCTGGCAGAAGCTCTAAGCATGTCCTCGTGCCTAGGCGGCAAGCTCCTGCTCTGTCCCTACACATCAAATATAAAAGCTAATGCCCACTAACTTAATGATGCATCAAACTAATTATGACATCACACTCACAACGCAATCATCATCCATCAAATAATCATCAATAGAATATCCCTAGATCACTCTATTCACACTGATTTTATTACATTTTTCTAAGTTACATTACATTAATTAGCATGCTCAAATTTAATTTACTTATCTAGATCACTAACATTGTTGTGCCAATAAATATCAATTTTTAATAATTAAATCAGAGGTAATTATGCCTCGTGTCGTCGACAATTTGTGACGGTTAGGGTTTTGTCGCAAGTCTCAGAGCTCAAATTCGGTGCTCATCGGCATTTGAAGTTCGATCAGGTTCGACTGGATGAACTTGGCAGAAGATCTGGAAAATTCAAATGAATCCGATTTTCCTGCAAATTCTAACAGTTTTCCGCCTGGTTCCAACTGTTTTTCGGCGATTTCCTAGCAGTTTTTCGGCGACTGTTGCCGGCGGCGGCTACCAACTAGATGGTGGTGGTATGGGGTACCGTAGAAACCGGCTCGATGAGTCCGACGCATCTACGACATTGAAGTGGTTGGCAGAGGGGAGGCTAGCTGGAAAATGGCAAAAACAGAGGCGGTTGGTGGGGTATGGAGACCTAGCCGATGTGGGCGGCGCTGGGCTTCACTCCAGTCGGGGAAGGTTGCAGGAGGGTCAAAGATGTCGAGGCGACCACTAGATCGTGGCAGGATCAGCAACAGAAATGAGCGCGGTCGCTTCAGCTTCATCGCGTCAAGGAGGCCAGGTGGCAGCCGGAGCTGCTTGGGGTGGCACGGCGACAGCGTAGCGGTGCTTGGCGGCGTCGATCAGCGGCAGGGCAGCGGTGATGAACACAGGGCTGGCAACAGTTGTGGGGTGAGGAAGAGAAGTGTCAGGGAGGGGAGAGGGCTTTGGGGGAGAAGATGGTGTTAGTGTGTTCGGTAGCAAACTCGTAAATAAAACTTGACTTGAGTCCGACTCGAGTAAAAAATAATAACTACTCGTAATAAATCCTAAAAAAATCTAAAACAATATGAAAAAATTCCATAAAATATATTACACACCATAACACCATAATGACATGTTCTATAACTAATAACCCACCCAACTACTCTATAACGCATCCTAATGCGTTATTTAGCATAAAACTATTTTAACGATCAAATACATAAAAAAATATGCTACATACTTTCATATATTTTGATAACTCATTGCTCATCGTTTTTCCGATGTTATCATCATATACTTCAGTACACTAGATCCTCATCACTCATAACTCATGGTTAGCTTTCACTCAGCACGTGGTTCATGAAACTGACTCGACTTAAACTGACAATTGAACCTAATAGTTTGGTAATGTAAAACTCTGACTCGAGTCACGAGTTTTACAGAACTACTAGAAATTTTTCGCATGAGTATTTCTTTTATGAATTAAGTAAAAGAAAATCTATAATTTCATATAGGAAGGGTGTAAGGTGTCACCTCAAAATTTATCATTTCTCTAATTCTCTTCCATCAATTCAATGATCGTTCCCCTTCCTTACTCAGATTACTTCATCTCCAAATGATTTATTTTGTTATTAATTTTATATGAAGATTGTGCGCTTTATAAATCTTTATGTTCTTGATAATATTTTTCTTTTAGGATTTCTAGCATTTTACCTTTTTTGATTTACATAATTGTTAATATTGGATTTTTCTTTAGGATTTAATTTGCCCTTTGGATATCATGGATCCAATGTTTAGACCCAAACACACAACTGCTGATCCACATAATTACCCATCATTCACATCATAACCCTTTCAGATCATCCTAACCCCCCTTTGAGGCCTTTAGTGAAATTCTCGAAGTTGACCCGATCGCTTTAAGGTAAAACCTTAGGTTTTTAGGTTTTGGGCTAACCTAACACATACATCCTTAGCTAACCCAACTCATACCTCTTTATCTAACCTAACTCATACTACTTTAGCTAACCCAACTCATATCTCTTTATCTAATCCAACTCATATCTTTTTAGGTATGAAACCCATATATATGACATCATCAAGTCATCACCCATTTTTATATAAAACACATCCCTTCCATCATCTTTTCACTATTTCTCGTTCCCCCATCACCCCCAACAACATTTTTATCCTCTCCCTATTCTTCTTACTCCTCCTTGGAGCTCCAAGAACCCTCCTCCATCTTTCTAGCCTCCTACAGTGGTAGGCTTTGAGGTTGGATGCCTCAAAAAACCATCATTTGGTCTTCCCTCACTAGTTTCATGTTTATGATGCCTATGTTGCTTGTTGTTTTATGTGTATTACTTATCTTTTTGTGTAGTTTAATTTTTATGAAATTTTTATAATGTAAATATGCCTGTTAGGAGCATTTTGAGTACTCGTTTATATTATTTGGACATCTAAATAAATAGATATATATTTTTTATATTACACGTAGGTTTTTGATCTGCACTGTTTTGGTATAAAAATCATATCTTGGTTCTTTGATGTTACATTTACACAATTCTTATTTTGTTGCACTCATAACATGTAGATCTACAACTTGTTTATTGCGTTTTTAACCTTTCATGCCATATAATTTACATGTTTGATGGTCAAATATGAGGACAGGTGGCAACATTCAACGTTATAGTTACATAAGTGCCCATTTCTCTAATTTTTATTATTTGACCTTGTAGGATCTGTTGATACACAAAATGTCATTTTGTTCATGGTGAAGTTAAAATTTCATGGTAAAATTTTAAGCCTAATCTTACACTAAATAATCATGAACATCACCCCTAAGTACGCCTTATGTTTGTTATGTTGTTTATGACTGTGAGCATGATCTGTGATTGTGTTATTTGTTAAGCCACCAAATTTAAGCTTATAAAATTTGGTAAATATATATAATACTTCAATAAGTGTCTACTTGAAAGATATAAATTTTGGGAATTGGTAAAAATCATTTAGGTATGTTTTGGAAGTGTTTACCCGAAAAGAATAAAAATGCAAAGTTAAAACCCTAGTTTTTTTACTCCGATTGTAAATTACCTTAAAATAGGTTAATGGTGTTGAATTTGAGTGAAACTTGTTCCACACATTACCCTATGTCTAAGTAACACGGTGACAAATTTTGGGGTCATTTAGGTAGGTTTCAAATTTTATTTCTGAATTTCAAGTTGTCAGGGTCAAAATAGCTCCATAAAACAGCCTATCTAGTGACCAAAATTGTAAAATCCACTTAGGCCCATTTATAAGGTAAATTAAACTGAACTCTTACAGGCTCACGCTCCTGTGTTAGATAACTAGGCCAACTGACCCAAGCCTATTTGGAGTCCTCTATCTTATGAACGAACTATTACAAAATTAGTGTGTGACCAAGGAACATTGTTCCAGCACCTTAGGGATGAGCTTAATGGGCATTGTTCTCCTGGATTGGCTCATTGACTAGCCAAGGTGGAATTTACCTATGATCCATAGAGTGTCAGGGCCCACCCATCCAAAATTTAGCCAATTTGGACATCATTAGGTCCGTCCGAAAAAATTATTTAGTAATCCCACTTGATTAAGACTTAGAATTGATTAAAACTCAATGAGTGAACATGAAACCATAACCTTAATTAAGTTACCTAATAAGGTTTAACACTTTACTTATGACCTAATTAACATAATTAAGTGATGTTTAAGTGTTGAGCTTGCATGGAGGCTTTGCCTCATTTTACGTGCCAATGTGACTCGATTATTATTTGGCTCCATATCCATGCTAGGCATTGCAAGTGAGTTCACAGATTAGAATACAGAGCTCTACTCATCAAGGTCCATAGGATTCTCCCTTTACTTCATCTATGCTTGACTCCTACGTGTCAAACTTAACCATGTTTTAAACGTAAGATGGAATCGGTGACGTTTTATTAGATTCCTCCGATACCAGACCACTTAGCCATATTTTCTACGTGTGTTTAATAAAATTTCAAGGTTGAGACTGCTTGATGGTTTTAGGAAAATAAGATCCAGAAATTAAGTATTAAATCCTTTCACAAGCCTATATATATAAATATGACGGTTTTCAACTTTCACAAGTAAGAGTATGTATAAGATATATGAATCGCACTAGTACTCTTTCAAAACCTAAGGTAGTATTGACTATAAAGGTAATATGTAACGTAATACATTTTTGAAATTTGTAACACTAACTTAACCATCCTTTTGTCGCTCGAGTGCTGTGGCAAGTATATTATGGAGGATGTGAGGACGAAGTATTATATGTATGAATCCAAATATTAGTCATGTGTGCGCACCGACACTCATTTAAATGTGTTTATTACTACCCAGTGTGAGGCAATTGTGAAGTTTTTTAAATTTCCTGTGGGTAATAAAATACGCATTTGCTAGCCTACTTTTTAACAATAATTATTCCAGACCATTTGATTACTGACGTGATTTCTATTATATGTAGGTGAGGTTTCTTGGCGTTGGGTGACCTAGGTGCATGAATCAGATGGCTAAGCGGCAGTGTGGCGAGGGGCCCTATGTATGTTGTGTATTTTGGACTATGTATTTTATAGATGACTATATGGCAATTATGTGCCCTAACTATGTGAACCTTCTATGATTCAGATGTATGTCATGATAATTATGCTGGCATGTTTTATCCTTATATTATTATATTTAATGTAGAGCTACAATACTTTGGGAAAAGGCTAAACATTGTCTAGAGGGTATATAAGCCCTAAAATCCTGAAACATGAAAAAGAACTAAGTTGGGTACACGAAACATATTTTGTTGTATCTATTTGTGCATTAGAGTAACGTAGGTGGAGGAGCTTAAGGTTCACACCACTTGAAGACCCACATTAAGTCTCGGTATTAAGGTTTAATGCTCTGATACTCGATGGATGCTGCGTAATTTCTCTGACGCTTTGATTATTACTCACGTAGGGTATGTAAAAAAGGTAACCATAACCTTTGTTTAAATACTTAAATCATCTCATGTAACTAATAAAAAGACATAAGCTAATCATTTGAACTAAGTAAAAGAATATTATGCACGTAATAACATGCAACCTTAAAACTATAACGAGATTGTGCTTCTTATATAGTTAGGAGTAATCATCACATTTTTAAAGCTATTGCTCATAGTCGTAAGGGAGGTTCTGCTTTTGTTACAGCTACGAGTGTTCATATAAGATTCCTTTAAGTCTAAGATCTGCCTTTGTAGTATAAACTTGGTACACATTCTATAAAAACCAAGTCTGGTGTCTGTCTGGTGTCTGTCTTAAGCCTTCACAGGAGGTTGAGATCTACTTTTGTAAAGTTTGTACGCGATAATCCAATAAATCGCCTCTAAATTTTAACATCATAATTTGTTCAGTAGCTTCACGTTGAATCAAGGTGTTACACACACACTCTCTCTCTCCCTCTCTCTTTGTTTACTTTTTTTGCATCATAAGCTAGAGTTTAAAATTTCAAGTTGGCTATATTGGAGAGATATTTTGTGTTTTAAATCTGAGCCATTGTATGTTTTCAACATGCTTTAATTATATCCTCGTTTATTATTTTTTTAAAAAATAGTAAATATATATTAAATTTTTATTAATAACACAAAATCATATGTATACTACTAATTAATATAGTCAAGATTTTTAATAGTATAATTATACTCCAAAATTTCAATAATAATAATTTAATTAATTGTAAAACTATCTTAAATTAACATTTGTAGGACTATGAAATTATTGGGTGGGACAGAATCATTAAAGGCTGAAGCACAATGAGAATTAAAAAATTCCATTAAACGGGTAGGGAAAAAAATAACTTGAAAAAAAATAAAGAAAAAATTATAATATCAACTCAAATCCGAAATAGCAACTTGAAAGATAAATACGTCAATGATCCTTGACGCGTGAAGATGGCTTAATTATGAGATAAAGCGTCAACCAATATTGGCCTTTTGAGCCGTACGGGTATGATTCTCGATCTCTCCATTGGCAACATGTGCAGTCGACCTTCCCCTCTGAGATGCTTTTTCGAAACATCTTTATTTTATATATAAATATATAAGGTGCATTTTTGGGGCATGTTAAAAAAGTAATTGGCATTGCTCTGAACGGTGAAATGGTAAAAATGGCTGGGAAGTTATAAAATGCTTGAAATTCTAGTGTTCACAATTTAAATTTTCATATAAATTTGACAATTTTTTAACATTGCCATGGTAAAGAATTTGATGTTCTCACGAAATATTTTACATAAGATTTATTAGACAACCAGCAAGCCAAACAGACTCACCAAACCTGGAACGCTCGACTCCGCTCGGCTCGGTGCCGTGACATGTGCACGGGGCCTGGCTGACCAAACTTGAAGTGCCCGCTTAGACTCGCAGCTACTCTTGCCAGCCCAGTGCTAAAACGTCCCACTAGGCCTTTTCAACTCCTTAATCCTAATAATAATTCATACTAAATATCTTTATCACTAAATTTGTAGGCTAGTGATGTTTCTTACTATGAAATTGATAATCTTAATATTTTTGAGATAGTTATTGAAAATTAAAATTATTTTTCTATTACATGTAATAAAAATAACTAACTAAATTATTGGGATTATCAATTTGGTGTTAAGAATATCATTATTTAGATGTATAACATATTAAATTTATATGGGCTTTTTATCTTCCAGTCCGAGGAACGTTAAATACTCCACCGACGAGAAGGGGTGTGGCGATTACGAGTGTACAATCAAGCCAAAGATCAGAGTCGATAGGAAGGAGTACGAAGAAGACGCGGGCATGTCAGTTTGGTAATAATACCACACAACCTGGAAAATATCATCTGGGTACGAAAAATGAAGAGGATAATCCTGTACCAAAGTGCCTGCTCAGAATCGGTGCAACTTCCCTCTAAAGTTCCACGTCCTTGGTATAATGACACCACCCTCAACTTTTTTGTTCAGAGCCTGTCTCCTCCGGTCAATCGCACCGCTGTCGATCACCCACCCCATTAGAGCGTCACATTCTTCTGATTCGGCGACCGTGCTGCGAAGATCCTCAAGTTCCACCCTCTAACAGACGTTCAACCCGACGCCGGTTCCCAATGATGTGGGGTGGGAAAATCACCGGACTATTAGCGGCTAAGAGGAAGACTGAACGAGCTCAGGATTATTATTAAGAGTGAAGTTTGGGAAGAAGTCGAGAGAAGGCGGGGGCGATGGGCCGCCCGTGTTACCAATCAAAGGTCACGTCGCCGTTTACCCCAAAGGAAGGGTGCAAGGGCCAAGGCTAGTGGGGATTTTAATTGCAGAATAATAGCTACCTCTATCAGTACCACGATCCTTCTCGTCATTTATTGCCTACGGGCCTTTTTTACCTTCGCCTTGTTCAGTCCCAGCGCTGCTTCGCTGCTGCTGCTGCTGTTGCTGTTCTGCAGCTTCAACGTGAAGTCGCCGACAGTTTAACCTTTTCTCCCTACTTTTTCAACTTCGTCTCTCCTCACAGGTCCCCCCCAACAAGCATCTTTTTCCCCCACCTCCTCGTATCACTCTTCAACATATGGGAAATCACCAAATTATGAAATGAAGAAAGCCCCGTCCCCCAAAAAAAAGCTTAACCAAAACATTTCATCAATGTTGATGTGAAGTATTAAATTATCAAAGCAGTTCATAGTAAAGGCTTTGGATATAGTAGTAAATGAAGCAAAAGAAGCCAAAAGACGACATTTCCCCTGTGTATGTCATTCAATACTACCCTCTGAATGTACATGTCAAATCCCGAGAACCGGTATATAGTATGCACAAAATCATTCCCCCTAGCCCCCACATATCATCCGATCCCTGCAATTCTGGAAAGTCCAAATACATACATTCAAATTCCAATTCAACGCTACAAAACAACCCAACAAACCGATCATCTCTAGCTATATGGGCAACAAGCGTAGATGGAACGCAGCTTTGCTACCCGTGCCCCGTGCTCCCGCCCCAACATGGCAACTGACAAAAACGCACGTAAACCCGCACACGCCCATCAAAAACGGCAGCGCCTAGGGAGAAGGGAGGCAGTTGACGGAGGCGACCGAAAGCGGGTAGCGGTAGGTGTTGGCGTACTGGAACATGAGGGTGCGGCCAGTGGGGAGCGGGGCACCGTCGTTAACCAGGCAGTCGTTGTAGCGCAGCCTCTTGAAGACCTTGGGGTTAATCATGCGCGCCGAGCTAAACCAGCCGCAGGTGAGATGGATGCCGGAGATGGCGCAACCGGAGACGCAAACATTGAGTACCTCCACCGTGTAGGCTGGGATGCCATTGGGTAACGTCCCCGTCGAACCTTGGTACACCACGATGTCATCCTTGCTGCACACTTCCCCCATCCTCTCCGCCCTCATCTCGCCACCTGCCAACCAACCCACAATCCACAACATTTGTCACATACAACTTGTATAATACTTGCAAAGCCCCATTAATCATTTTTTTAAAAAAAGACTTATGGCAACTAGCAAACAATGTTGACTTAGTGCAGCATTCGAAGATTAAAAAAAATGGTAGAACATAAACTACTAGTAGTAGTATGTATGTAAAGCAATACAGATTAACACGGACCGTGTTGAAGAAGCTTTCTAATGGGGGAGGTGGCAGTAGAGGAATGAGAAGATGAAGCTTCCTGACCTGCAAAGTGAGACAAGGAAGTGAATAAAAATTGGGGAGTGGAAGACAGAAAGTGACAAAGGGGGATCGGATATGGGCATCCATTGCTGCGGAAAGAGGGAGCTGCGAGGAAACATGTACGTACGAGAGGCCCCCACCCCTCACTACCCACAAAAACCATACAAATGCCAAGGAAACGCCAAAGACCGCCTCCATTCCCTGCCAAAGACAAAAAAAAAAAAAAACGAAGCTGCTCACCGAAAGCGACGAAGACTAGCAGTACCACCCCGGCCATGGCGGCGGCGAATACCGAAGCCAGGCAACAACGACGCCGCGACGACTCCATCAACTCACCAATCATGCTCCCACTGTATGCAACCAAATTAGCCACTCATTTTTGGCGACGAACGACTTAAGCTCAAACTTAAAAGTAAAAAACGAAATCCAAAAAAACCGGCGAGTAATGACTAATAAGCATGTACGAGGATGACGCCAAATCCGTCGCGGTTAAGAACGCGCACCGACTCGACAAAAATTTTTAAGAGCCGAAAAAGAAAAAGACTGATGGCGATGGTAATGAGCAGAAGAGGTCGGCGAAAAACAAGGCGGACAGATATCAAGGCCGGGATCACACCTTTGACCGGGCGGCGGTGGAAGCGTCCCAAGTCGGAAGAGGCCTTGTGCCAACAAAATTGAATCACAAATACCGCCGCGGCTGCTCTCGTATTCGGGATGTAGCTTTAATCTAAAGCTTTAGCGTATTTATAGCTCTCCATTAACAAAAATGGAGGGGTCTTTGGCGGTTGCGAATGCGTTTAATGATTATGGTGGTGGTGATGAGAGGTGAGAGTGGGCTCGTGCGGGTGGTGGTCACGACTCACGAGTAGCCATTTCAGGATGGGCTGCTTTGCTATTTTTCAAGGGCTCTGGTGCCGGCTGGGTAGTAGTCGACTTTTGTGGGCTATCCTTGAGATAACCTTTCGACTGCGGAGTACTTTTGCGCATCGAGCTGTTCAGAGCATACTAATCTGGACCCTCTCATAAAGAAGACCTAATAAAGGTTAATAGTCCCAAAATCTGGCTCTAATGTGTCTCAAAAACGGTGAAGACTTACTACGGGGAAAGAGTAGTAGTTCAGGACGTGATTCGTTTCTTGTTTGTTTAGTCAAACATGCATTCGCCGCCCTTCTCAGTTGCCACAAGGACACAAACTATGGCCGGGTAATTTTAGATTTTGTAAGCGAGATGGTTTTTTTGCCACATCCCTTGGCTGCATCCCAAGCTATCCCCAGACATCGTGACTTGTGAGTTATTTTCACTCTTAAAAACAGTTGTACGCATGCAAAAATATCCCCCGTACTTACAAAGCCTAAATTTTATTTGGAGATGCAATTAAGGCTCCCTCCGTTTGGTACTATGATCCATCTCAAAATAATAAATTATTTTAAAAGACTTACAACTCATCCCATATATAACTGCCGCTAAATCTGAATCTTGATGTTAGACCGAGACTTGAACATTACAAACTCATGCCCTATACAAGCCAAGCCATACCATAAGCTTGTACCATGCTCCGCCACACCGTCCCGGTGCCCACTCAAGGTGGCTATCACTTTAGTCCAGCAATCATTATATTAAGCCTTGAGTAACCATTTCCGAGGTCGCCATCTCCCCCAGGCAACAAGTGGAAACATGTGTTGATTTGAATACCATATGTTATAGGCCAAGGTACGTCTCAAAATAACTAATATTTTAAAAGACTTACAATCCACACTATAGCCCTTTGTCCCATGTTATGGGCTTGTAACAAATAGATTATAACACTACAGCCATAATAATGAAATAACATGACCTGGCTTGGAAAAAGAAATGAAAAACCTTAACTATTCTATTGAAACACTTTGGCAATTCACAAATTTTCGCTAACAAAATAAGCGCCATAAAGAGCTTCCACCATTTGTTACAACTCATTTTCCGGCAACAACGATTTTGAAGTTATTCTTAGGGCAATTTAAAGTTGTCCGAAGAATAAATCAGTGTTCCAATACTTTCAATTTATTAAAGAATAATTAAAACCCATTGAGAAAAGCTTTGGTCACTGAATAACTAATGAATAAGCTGATTCCTTAAATCAATTGCCAACGTAAAAGCTTGTGTTAACTGTCAAACAACAATGTCACCAACACATCAAAACTGGCAAAGCAGATTGTAAATTCGCGTAAGAAAAATGAAGCATTGAACAACATTAATCCTCCCAACTCATCCTATGAAGGCCCTGATCATGATCTTCATCTACAATACAAGACTACATCTAAACAAGTACTCGTCATATTTACAATCATACTGACGATACGTAGGATATGAGGAAAAATGGAATGATGTCAGCCTAAATTGCCAACCAGGGAAAAAATCTCAATCGACTATAGGATGCTCATCATAAGGTGCTCCATCAAAAACATAAGATTTAAGAGATAGC